>JANAVB010008019.1:0-38246 GCA_029216955.1 Iris pallida
GGGTTGATATATACATGGGCCTATGGGTTGAGTTTATATGTTGGAGGGTTTTTCTATGCATGACATGGCCCGCAAATGTAGGGGATTATTTTTGGACGAAAATTACATGAAAATATTATTTGGTTGGTCATACGTGGGGTCCACATGGATTGGTTTGGTTATTTGATGAGTTGGCTAATTGATTGACTGAGGATTTAAATAAAAGGTTTCCTAATATAGAACTAGGTAGATTTCTAAATATAAATACAATTTAAATCTGAATTAGATATACAATATATATATTTATTATATATATTAATGCCCAAAATGCTTACATAGGTTTAGGTTGGACTTTGGGTTAAATATAAACTAATGCCAACTAGGATTACACTAGGATTACACGTAGACACTTTCTATAACAGAAACTTTCCAAAATTGAAAACATATTAATATTAATAAAATATATATCAACATGAAGGTATTTGAGAGAACTACATGTCTATTTAGATTATTTGGTTCGGGTCAAGTCGGGGCTAATTGGTACAACCGGGTCTCCTAGAAAGTCAATAATCTAATAATTAAATAAATAAATCATCGATAGAGGTTAAGTCACAACTTGGCCTGGTTTTCCTAGTTAGAACACACCTATGGCTCGGTCTTCCCTACCCGAGAAATAGACTAGCCAAAGTACACGACTACACTATCCGTGCCAAAATTTCTATTCGATATGTATCTCAAACTTAACCATAACTAAGGCTATATATATATAATATTATACTATTAAATATAATCATATACACAAAATTGTATTTAAATCTAATTGACTGTATAACATCCCAAAATAAATATATAATAATTATACTGTCATGGCAACCAAACATGGCTTCCTACCAGGTGGGGTTGGCTAGGCTAGGGTCCAAATATATTTTCTAATTTAATCGAACTCTAAGAGTCAACCAATAAGTCTCTTGTGCCATTCGCAATTAAATAGCACATGGAGACTCGATTGAGTGGCACACTCTTAGCATGTGCGTCGTAGGCTCAAAATGAGTCAAAACTATAATTGGGTCGAATAGTTTTGATCTATGTCGAGTCCCGAACTCACGTGAGAAGTCAGGTCTGAAATTATGATAAATAATCTAATTGCCTAAATTTGACCCGAAGTTGTGCAAAGTCAAAAGAATGATAGGGGACAAGTTTGGATGGGACATAATATATCAAGTTGAAGGTCATCATGTCTACTACAAAACTCATGAAGGACGTTTCAAGAGATGGACATGTCTTGTGCTCTAAAATCAAAGACACGGAAGAGTACATATTAATCATAATTGAATATACAATATAACCTAATAATTAGAAATACTAAAAAAATAATTCCCAAAAATCAGGGTCCTCACAAATAATAAGCCAAAATCTGCAAGCCCACTCCTCAGCCTAGCTTATCTACAATATTCCAGTCCTATTCCTGTCAGGCACAACCCATAAACCCACTGTTGTCATTTCTATTCCTATTTCAGCAGAAGTCTCTGGCTAAGACAAAGCCCGGCCTGCTTCTAAATCTAAATCCAACCTAACGTTTACTGTTACTAAAGCCTACTTCTAATTTCTTTCCTGGCCTAACTAAACTCCAACTATCCCAACCCAACTACAATTCCAATCCGGACCATAGGGCTCAGCCCAATCCTACTATTCCATTCTCAACCACAGAGTTAATATCTAATAATTATTTTAACAAAAAATGCTTGAAGCCCACAACACTTTACTAAACTCGGCCCAATACTCAGCCTTATAATCCCATTTCTTCTCTCTCCTCTTCCATAAACTTTATTTCTTCACTCATCTATGTAGAAGAGCCGAGACTCTTCTTCTTCCTCAGCCGCACTCTAGCCCGAAACCCTAATCCTAGATTCCAGCTTCTTCGTCTACATCTGGCTAGGGAACCCTACTCCGAGTTCTTCTCCTCATCTTCCTCCTACAGCATACAACCCTAGATTTTAGATCTTCTTCCCCAAAACTACATCAAACTCTAAAATCTAACATCAGAAACAAGAAGAAAGGGGGTTCGAGAAGATCGAGACGAAAAACTCACTTTCGGTGCGATGAGGACGTCAATCCATGACGACGCTGCAACAAGCGTGTTGATCTGGCTTAAGACGGCAAGATCTGGTTGTCGGCGAGGTTGGCTCGTCCTTCTCGGCGACCTCCAGAACTATGGCGAGGCAAATCTGGGCTCCTCAGACCAGATCTGGTCGAGCAATGACCGGAGGGCAACAACGGCTAGGCGGAGCGCTGCTGGTTCGTCGAAGATCGACTTCGATCTGGCTTCTTGGCGACTCACGGTGGCATACTTCTCGAGATGGTAGTCAACAGCTCCGAAGGGGTGGCACGAAATTCGAAGGGTCAATGATGTTCTCGAAGGGGTAGCACGCTCCTAAGGGTCGACACGACTCTCGAAGCGTCACCGTGGAGATCGATGCTGGCTCTGCAATCGAGGCGGCTCACGGTTTGATGACGAAATGGTGGCACGCTAGGAGATATGACACCACGCGGTGGAGCTCCGGTCGTCGTGGTGGCTCGACGAGGATCCGGCGGTGGCACACGATGGTGTTCGGCCGAGAGGCCAGAGGAGAGAGAAAGAGTGATGTGAGAGAGAGTGAGAGTGTGTCAGAATTGATGTGATGTGTCAGTAACATATTGGAAACCATGTATTATTTATAGTAAATAATTCTCTCAGTGTGCGTAGTGTAGAGTGGCAGATTTGTAAATACGTGTACATCTTGTGGCTATTCTCTACAGTAGGACAATGGCAGAGCAGTAATTAGAAATAGATCTGAGGCTAATTAGAACAAATTGGTAACAGATTTTCAAATATTCAAACAGATTTCGAAAATTCAAATTCAAACAGTTTTTCAAAATCAATTGGAAAACAGATTTTCAAATTGCTAACTGAATTAGTTACTCAACTAATTACAGTTACAAACCAAATAATTGCAGCTATTAGTGAATAACTAACTTAAAGTTAGTTAACTACTAACTAAAGAAATCAATAACTAATTTAACAGATTAATAAATAATTTCAGAATAATCATTTTCACTGTAACTATACTCGAAAGTATTTAAAATATTACCAACTATCATTAACAGCAAGCATGAGGATTAACTTCAATTTAAACTTAAAATGACTTTAAACTATATTCCTTAACCAAAATAATATTATTAAAATACCTTAGAAAATGCTAATCACAATAGTACTAAACTCTTACTCAGTAAACAGAGACAATAACTCCTCTTAATTAACTATCAAATAAAGTAACCAGTACAAATTTAAAATCAAAATAACAATTTTTAGCAAACCACTAATAATACCAGGATTATTAATTAGATTCAATAAATAAAGTTGAAATCAATTTATTTCAAAAATGAACATATTTTCCAAAAAGTTTATAAAAGAAATATATTACCTCCATAATAAAAAAATTCAGAAATGAGTTCAGAAATACACAAGAATGGAGTTAGGGAGTTATACCTCTCTCTTTAGGAGATTTTCGACATATACGGGAGATTCCAATCTCTATGGTAGATTCCAATCTCTATGGAAGATTCTTTGTCTCTTTGAAGATATTTCAAATCACTTTAGGAGATACTGTCATATTTTCTATCTCTTCAGGAGATTTTCTCTTCAGTAGGCACTTTTAATCTCTTCAGGAGATCTTCTCTTGAAGAGGTGACCATTTTGATGAATCCATTCAGGAATTTTTTCATAAACTCAATGAGCCTATCACATTCTTCTGGATGGTTTAATCCATATGTAGATCCTTCAGGGATAACATGATAATATCAAATCCTTCAAGGATTTACTTGAGAATTTTAAATCCATGACCTTCGATAATATATCTTATCGTCTAAGTTATCAGGATCAAAGAATATATTTATTCATATTCTATTCATGATCATTTTATGAATTCTTGAGCTTTTACATATTTGGATATTATTTGTTACAGATACCCATTCAAAATCTACCGGATTTATTCTATATGGGTTTTGTACTGTAGGACCGAACACTCCACATCTTCCGAGAGATATCGCATCTATTCATTAGATTATTCGTGGTTTTAGTGTTATCCTTTAATTTTATCACCCTTTTTATTCTCATTCGATAATGTCATCTAAGAGTTTTTCTTGATTCCAAATTTCTCTTAACTATGTATAAAACATAGATTTTATAGGTACCGGTACCTCTTTCTCAGTCTCTTCTGCAATCTGAGGTATATCCTCTACCGGAGCGATATACTTTGAAAAATTGGATCTTTGGTTCATGACATCTTCCGGATCGTCATGCATGAACTTTCTCTTCAGTAGATGCTACTTCAGAAGCCTTCTTCAAGAGCATTAGGGTATGTTATGTTATTCAGCCTCTTCTTTTGGAGAGATGAACCTTATCTTTAGTATTATTCGTCCTCTTCTTCTTTGTGAGGTTCTAAATATTTAGAACCTTTAGGTCTTACGCGTTCTTACAAAAAACTTATTCATTTGATGTCACACCCCGCTCCCGCAGGAGCGATCGTCCTCGCTAAGGCGTGATGCCGCACGGGCCTAGGTTGCGCCCGTGCAAGGCTAATCTAAGAAACGGTCGATTTGAGCTAGGCCACAGAGTCGCACAGAGTGTCCCCATTTGTAGCGGAAAGTAAATGAACACAAATTAAAGCAAATTCAAACTCTTTATTGACATTCAAGAAGTTTACAAGCGGCGCTAGGTCGAGATTACAAATCGCTCAAGCTCTCTCTTTCTCTGAAACATAAAAGGCATGCCAAGTGGCTTACATGATGGAATGATTCATGGCGATATTTCGATACATTATGTCCTGTATAGGGTGCTTCAGCTCCTTGTAACGCTCCAAGGCTCCAGAGTTTGCTCCGTGCCTCAGCACGTTCGAGGGAAGCTCCGCACACGACGACATCTCCTGCGTCCTGCAAGCAAACTGTGGGGTTATCAGTACATTGTTATACACTGGTGGGGAGGCTAGCTCGCCCACAATGCTATCATTACCAAACACGTTCTATTTACTTTTGCTTCTATCATTCATTGTCTTTCTAATCTTGCCTTAGGATCAGTTTTATGGCATATTTCATAACCTATCCCGTGTTGCCAAATTCAAGTGTTTGTATGGAAATACATGCACGACTTACCCATACTTACCGTCCGGCCTTTCCTGTCCAAAGTAAACCAAGTTAGTCAACAATTCGTATAAACTTTCAATGTCGAGTGTGTGTCCCTGCCTCAGATTCTAGCACGTCGTAGGCACGTTCTCTAACTTATTTGCATGAAGTACTCTTTATCATTTGGTGTGTTACATTTCAAGCATGTTCAGAAGGCGCTTTATTTAGTTAACTTAGACTACTTTGTTTCAATGTAAGGACTTGCACGTGAATTGCCACCAGCAAAGCCCACTTAGTCAATATGCATCGGTCGCTGGCATCACAAACCATTTTAGACATATTCTCTTTGGTATTCTCACCTATCATAGCGTGCAGATGTACCTTGATAGTCTTTTGAACTACCCCTTTTTGCATTCTCACCTATCATAGCGTGATGGCTGGTACACCTTGATAGTCTTTTGAAATGCCTGACCTTACGTCTCTTTGAGTGGCCGAGCCCCCACTCAAAGCAGCCTGTAAGCCAGTTTGATTCCGCCTAGACCGGCCACGATTCTCCCTTTGATCGTGCCGCGGAATCCCTTATCCTTCCTACCTCCCGTATACGATGGGATTGTCCACGACCATTTCGTATTGACTTGTTATTTTAACTTAACGGTTGCCTCTGAGCCATAGGCCTTAGCCATAATGCGTTATCGACTAGGTTGGCGGTGGTTCCCGTGCAGTGCGGGTAGCGAGCCCCGATGCACGTCCCCGTCATACCTGTCGCTAACCATTCCTTTCTTTCTTATCTTTTATTCATTCTTTTTTTTTCTTTCTTTCACTTGTTCATTCATTCATCGATTTATTTACATATTCATTCATTCATTCGTTGATTCATTCATTCACTTATTTGTTCATTCTTTCATTTATACATTATACAACTCCCGTACGGGAGTCGCCTTGACGACCCATCGGTCCCGAAGTCTTTTAATGTTGCTATACTCTACTCGGAATGACTATGTCGATAGTCTTCCCGTTTTATTGTTGTGAACCATTCATTGTCTCACTGTTGAACGCATAAGGAACTCAAAACGTAAGCTTGTGCCTTAGCACGAGCATGGAGTGCGGTGCGAGAGTTCTCACATTTTCTATGTTCTTTTCCATATTCTATACAAGCATACAAGATGGAATTATTTCCTTAGATAGGTGCATTGAGTCATTTTAACATGCACGATGTTATCGCCTAGCGATTCTAGCAATAGTGTCTGTATATTATGTGTCTAGGCTAAGCAAAACGGGTTCATCAGAGCCACCCACCTTAACGATGTTCGCATCGGCCGAGCGATACTCCGAGCGCGCCTTTGAAAGTCTAAGTTTAGATTCCTCTTCGATGGGCCAATGTAAGTCTTGCATCGATTCTTCATCAGGTCGATGCCAACTCTTCGGGTCGACGGCTCATTTGGGTCGTTGCACTTGCCGTTTGAATCGGCGTTCCGCTATGGCAGAGCGGGTCATTACATAATACACCACTCAAAATAAGTCTCATCCGCGAGACTTCCTGAGTGCAGGTCATCATACCTTTCCTTAACTCATATCATGTACGTATCTTAGACAATTTCTATCGAATGGCTTTACCGTCGATGGTATCGAACTATACTCGATACCTTTCTAAGTTCCGTGTCGCATACGTTTGGTCAATTTTATTGAATGACTTTTTACGCATTTTAGAGTTGATGGTACTTATTCAATTGTCGTGTTTCTTTGACTTGGTTGCTATTTCAACGTGTCATAGGACTGAAATGGTCGCACGAGGTGCATTGAAATTCATCAAACGCGAGAGTCGTAGGCTGAGGCAAACTCACTCATTTGTTCATGCGCATTGCAATACCCACTTACAGCTGCATTCGAGTTCATCATATCGCTGAGTTTGGATCGTGCACATATTCAAGGCGTCCCCCGAATACGTATATTTCAACCAAGCTTAGCGATTAGCAAAGTCAGACAAGCTACTCATGATAGTTTTGATTTATCGATCGTTTTACTAACTTCGATTAAAACCGAACTCATGTGTGTCTCACTATCGTTTATCTCGATCCTCGAGATGATCCGACTCGCTTCTCAAGCGTTCTTGTCTATGAAATCAATACGACTTCTTCTTAGCGGGGTCGACCAAGTCTAAGTAATTCCCGTCCGATTCAAGACCAAGTATTGCAATATCATCGAGTACGTCTTCCTATCAATGATTCAATTCGTTATCCCAACTTTACTTGTGCATCATCCATTCCTATCATTCACTTGGTTTGGGGCCAATCTCGTTGTCGTTCACGCACACTCCCAGTTCCCCGTCCTACTAAGTCTTGTTGCCCAAAGTCTATCGTCCGTCCAGATGATACCGTAAATCACACAGGTTCAATCACTCGACATAGGATCGTCTGCCTATCCGCTAGATCATTTCACCAGGTCATAGTTACGAGTCAAGTCCGTGGCCTATCGTGCAAGGTCGTTGTACGACGCTCGCCCCAAGTCCTATGGTCAAACCATTTTGTTCGTTCGTACGGGAGTTTCTACCCAAGTTCGCTCCACTTAAATTTCTAAACATCAAGCAGCATTCACGCTATTCGCATCAACACATTCTCCGTTCCAAGTTCGAGCTCGTTTAGGAAAGTCACCCTACGATAGGTTGTCCTCAATCAAATTCTTGACATTGTCAATATCGTGCGTCCGTACTAGCAATTATCATAGTCTATCGCTTCAAGTATGTTTGATACAATTCACCTATCCATCCTATCCAATTCACATAATCGATCACAAGGTCGTCTAGCATTGCAATATGTCGCGCCCCGATCTCACGTAAGTCTGATTATCCACGACGGACATGAATCACCATGTCAACATTTCCGCGGAATAATCATCCTCATCGGGACGTAACTCTTGCGTTGAGTCTAGAATTACTCGTTTCCGATACACAAATTGGGTATACTCAATCCTTAACTTTACTTCGTCGTCCATTATAAGTCCGATCAATCCTCCAATTCGCCTTCGCTTCAAACTATAAGTCGAAACAATCGAAATTGTTATGTCATGATATTCTGAGTTCGATCATTCCCGCTGGACATGAATCACCATGCCAACGCACACGCGGAACGATCGTCCCAAATCCGATGTGACGCATGTGCGAGACTGGAGTTGCGCTCGCACAAGACAAAATCGTTGTCGTTGTGGTTATCACCGAACAATCAAATCACTTTCCTTCTTCATCCAAACATTTATTTCTATCAAAATTCCCCAACATAGTATCTTTCAAAACAATAACTTCTAACACGATCATTATTCATCGAATCAGAGTACCCTCCGAGTTATCGTACATCGATCTTTGATACGCCTCAATACCATCAATGATGTACATAACCTGACGGTCTTCCTTTTGCAACGAATTCCGAGTCGTGCAACTTAATTCCTTAATTCGCATTGTCTCGTGCTAACTCGTCATTGAGCAACATCTATTCCAAGTCCTTAGTCATTTTCGTATCTCCAAACCAACGTTTTTCATGTATGCTATCTTTCGATCGTGGTATCTTCGATCTCGTCCAATGGTATTTCACCTTAACTCAAGTTTTAATCCTTTCGACTAAATTCAAAATCGTATGCACGATCTTCTATGTTTCCTCGACCAAGACCTCCATTCGCTTCATTGTTCTGACTCTCTATTCAACTTGTTTTGTACTTGCACTACACATTCACATTTCGCCCTGAACAATATCTCGTTTGAGACTTCCCAAATCATGACCAACTAAGCGTTACTCATTCTAAGGCTTGCGCGATATCATCGCTTGCCGACATACGCGTTCTATCCGTATATCCTTTAGTCTCGCTCGAACAATTTCTATGACATCCATACACCATTCAGGGTTCGAGCCACTCGACTAATTCCGAGCCGTGCAACATAATTCCTCAATTCGTATTGTCTCGTGCCAACTCGTCATTGAGCAACATCTATTCCAAATCCTTATTTATTCTCGTATCTCCAAACCAACGTTTTCCATGCACGATATCTTCCGATCGTGCTATCTTCGATCTCGTCCATGGATATTTCACCTTAACTCAAGTTTCAATCCCTTCGACTAAATTCAAAATCGCATGCACGATCTTTTATGTTTCCTCGACCAAGACCTCCATTCGCTTCATCATTCCGACTCTCTATTCAACTTGTTTTGTACTTGCACTACACATTCACATTTTGTCCTGAACAATATCTCGTTTGAGACTTCCCGAATCATGACCAACTAAGCGTTACTCATTCTAAGGCTTGCGCGATATCATCACTTGCCGACATACGCGTTCTATCCGTATATCCTTTAGTCTCGCTCGAACAATTTCTATGACGTCCATACACCAGTCAGGGTTCGAGCCACTCGACTAGTCGTCGACACTCACTCTTATTCTTCTCCGAACCTATCACATACACCACTCGGGTTCAAGTTATTCTCTAAATCCTCAAAAGATCATTCGATTCCCAATCGATATGTTCAATCGTGCGTTCGCCCGTTCCTCAAAGTCTAAGAACCACTTCTCGTGTTCGCTTTAGCGTTGGTCAAGTAGCGTCTCTATCGACATACATTCTAAGTCCCACTTATTCTCGTCCGAGCGATAGTCGATCTCGCTCGCAAACTCGTTCGTACCAGAAGGTCTAGGTGCACGATACTCCGTACAACTTAGCTAAAAGGATGCATGCATAACCATCCCATTCGAACTATACTCCAGTCTCGTGTACTCAATTGCTATTGTCAGCGTAAGCTTATTCAAGCATGCACTGCGTTTGCTAACTTTTTAGCATTTGTTTCTTCCAACTAAAGTCCGTCGCGGTTTGGCACAAAGGCCTTCGCCTATCGATCCCGTTCAACCGAGTACTTGTACGAGCTTTTAAAAATACTAGACTTATTGTACGGAACATCCCAAGGCACAACGAGAGAGAGCGTGCACTTCTTTTGTTTCCAACCGAGCTTTCAAAACTGAGAGAATCGAAATGAAGTACAAGGATGTAAAGCCGTGCTCTGAAACCAACCGTCATGCCCCGCTCCCGCAGGAGCGATCGTCCTCGCTAAGGCGTGATGCCACACGGGCCTAGGTTGCGCCCGTGCAAGGCTAATCCCAGAAACGACCGATTTGAGCTAGGCCACAAAGTCGTACAGAGTGTCCCCATTTGCAGCAAAAAGTAAAGGAACACAAATTGAAGCAAATTCAAAGTCTTTATTGACATTCAAGAAGTTTACAAGCGGCGCTAGGCCGAGATTACAAATTGCTCAAGCTATCTCTCTCTCTGAAACATAAAAGGCGTGCCAAGTGGCTTACATGATGGAATGATTCATGGCGATGTTCCGATATATTATGTCCTGTATAGGGTGCTTCAGCTCCTTGCAACGCTCCAAGGCTCCAGAGTTGGCTCCGTGCCTTAGCACGTTCGAGGGAAGCTCCGCACCCGACGACATCTCCTGCGTCCTGCAAGCAAACTGTGGGGTTATCAGTACATTGTTATGCATTGGTGGGGAGGCTAGCTCTCCCACAATGCTATCATTACCAAACACGTTCTATTTACTTTTGTGCTCCGTCTATCATTCATTGTCTTTCTAATCTTGCCTTAGGATCAGTTTCATGGCATATTTCATAACCTATCCCGTGTTGCCAAATTCAAGTATTTGCATAGAAATATATGCACGACTTACCCATACTTACCGTCCGGCCTTGCTTGTCCAAAGTAAACCAAGTTAGTCAACAATTCGTATAAACTTTCAATGTCGAGTGCGTGTCCCTGCCTCAGATTCTAGTACGTCGTAGGCACTTTCTCTAACTCATTTGCATGAAGTACTCTTTAGCATTTGGTGTGTTACATTTCAAGCATGTTCAGAAGGCGCTTTATTTAGTTAACTTAGACTACTTTGTTTCAATGCAAGAACTTGCACGTGGATTGCCACCAGCAAAGTCCACTTAGTCTATATGCACCGGTCGCTGGCATCACAAGCCATTTTAGACATATTCTCTTTGGTATTCTCACATATCATAGCGTACGGATGCACCTTGATAGTCTTTTGAACTACCCCTTTTTGTATTCTCACCTATCACAGTGTGATGGCTGGTACACCTTGATAGTCTTTTGAAATGCCTGACCTTACGTCTCTTTGAGTCATCGAGCCCCCACTCAAAGTAGCCCGTAAGCCAGTTTGATTCCGCCTACGCCGGCCACGATTCTCCCTTTGATCGTGCCGCGGAATCCCTTATCCTTCCTACCTCCCGTATACGATGGGATTGTCCACGACCATTTCGTATTGACTTGTTATTTTAACTTAACGGTTGTCTCTGAGCCATAGGCCTTAGCCATAATGCGTTATCGACTAGGTTGGCGGCGGCGCCCGTGCAGCGCGGGTAGCGAGCCCCGATGCACGTCCCCGTCATACCTATCGCTAACCATTCCTTTCTTTCTTATCTTTTATTCATTCTTTTCTTTTCTTTCTTTCACTTGTTCATTCATTCATTGATTCAGTCACATATTCATTCATTCATTCGTTGATTCATTTATTCACTTATTTGTTCATTCTTTTATTTATACATTATGCAACTCCCCGTGCGGGAGTCGCCTTGGCGACCCATCGGTCCCGAAGTCTTTCAATGTTGCTATACTCTACTCAGAACGACTATGTCGATAGTCTTCCCGTTTTATTGTTGTAAACCATTCATTGTCTCATTGTTGAACGCATAAGGAACTCAAAACATAAGCTTGTGCCTTAGCACGAGCATGGAGTATGGTACGAGAGTTCTCACATTTTTCATATTCTTTTCCATATTCTATACAAGCATACAAGATGGGATTATTCCCTTAGCTAGGTGCGTTGAGTCATTTATTAACATGCACGATGTTATCGCCTAGCGATTCTAGCAATAGTGTCTGTATTATTATGTGTCTAGGCTAATCAAAGACGGGTTCATCGGAGCCATCCACCTTAGCGATGTTTGCATCGGTCGAGCGATACTCCGAGCGCGCCTTTGAAAGTCTAAGTCTGGATTCCTCTTCGATGGGTAAGTCTTCAATCGATTCTTCATCAGGTCGATGCCAACTCTTCGGGTCGATGGCTCGTTTGGGTCGTTGTACTTGCCGTTTGAATCGGCGTTCCGCTAGGGCGGAGCGGGTCATTACATTTGATGTCTTTATTTGATTCTTTTAGTACTTTATTAGAAAATAATTTATAGATGGTATAGCTATTTATGCAGCATAATAAAACGTAAACAAGCAAAGGATAATTTCTCCTAATTTAGTCAAGATTAGATAAATTAGAAATATGCCATGACACGTTCTTCTGGAATGATGCGTTAGAACATTCTTGGAGAACGATGATCGATGCAATACGTTCTTCTAGAACGATGCTTTACGACGTTCTTCTAGAACGGTAATTCACGACGTTCTTCTAGAACGATAATTTATCTTCTTCATATCTTCCCCTAACGGTGGAAATTATGTCTTATTAATGTCACAGATCACAGAAATATTCTATCACAAAAATATCTCATATCTAGAAGATTTTAATCTAAGAAGATAAACATAATAATTTACAAAACATAGATGCCAATATTACAGTTTCAAACAATACCAACATAAGCCATCTAAAAGAGATGCAATTCAAGACTATGCTACTAGTTATTCATATACAATCTTCATGATTTATATTGTAAAAAAACTTATCCTTGAGATCAAGGATGTATGCTGCAAATTAAAAAAACTTATCCTTGATATATGTGACTTGACAACCCTAATGTGAGTAACGCGTATCCATGGTGAATAGCTGGATAATCTTCCTAGGACGAACTTTTGGATCTCTAGGACGAACTTCGACGAACTTCTGGTTCTCTAGGACGAACTCCTGGTTCTTGTAAATGTATTCTTTATATTTACTCACTCATAGTTTCAATTAATACCCACAGTTGTCCTTATGTCCTTAAAACTCAATAATTTTCTTCTGGAATTATGAGAGTATAAGACATTTTATATGAGTGAGTTTCCTTGGATAAATTTAAGTGTGCTCTGTCGTAGCCTTCAATAAATGTGCATGACCAGCTATCATGGTTACTATTTTCACGCTAGTATTCTTGTTGGAGGAAAATATTCTATTCTCAAGGATGATGTTGGTACGTAGTACTATCAGTCATGCATAAGATGTCTATTTTCTATGGATTATAGTTTCTAGATATGGCAATATATTACCAATAGTTACAAATAAAGATATTATTAATCAATAGTAATCTAAACATATACTTCAGGTCTATGATAGTTGGTAGGATAATAATGCATCCGTAGTAACCCTACGGATTGAACAACCGTATATCACCAACTTTAAAATTTCTAATTTAAGAGGTTTGCAACTTTAAAATGCCACTATGAAATATCAATATCCATGTACTAGATTTCATCTCTTAAAGCATTATAATTGTCATCATGGAACTAGTCATCTATAGCTTGGTGATGTGTTCATATTATGTATCATTCCAATCTCTTATCGATATATTTAAACATATAAGCAACATTTTGCAATATCTTGGTGTGAAGTAATCATAAGCTTGAATAATACGAAGCATATTAAAACTAAACTGATAGCATATCAAAACCCCATGAGTATATCGTGACTTGTGATAATGAAATAGTGGATAACAATAGTTCACCTTCAGAAGCTTGTATTTTTGTGTCCAATAAAATCAATAATAAAAAATAAGGATGCTCATAGCTCATTGAAATTTATTCTAAATATAGAACTCCAGGTCTGTCACAATCCGTACCCTAGAGTAAGGGTACGAGAAGTGGGTACGTCCAGCCTACACCGCAGTATCGACGGTAGAACGATGTCCTAGGTCAATCATCTAACAATATATAAGGTACTTGTACAGTATATACACTCCGAATGGAGGTGACATAGCAAATGCAGTCTCAATCACATCTAAGGTAGATTACGATAAAAGATAGATAGATATGAATGAAACGAAACCACAGAGATACAATCAGATAGAGTTCTAAGTGTCTAAGATAACACAAATCCAGAAACATCCCAAACTCAAATACAGTAATCCAGAGAATAAATACTACTAAAAAATAACTAATCCAAACTAATGGTGTCTCATCCACTACTAATGGATCCTGCTGGAGATCCAGGGGTAATGTCTCATCAAACTCTATCCTGGCCATACCCGTAAAAGGTAGAGCAATCAGCTAACATGTACTCTGTAAACATCAACGGTTATCTTGTCAGAAAAATGAGCAAGTACAAACACTAACAGCAGTTCCATATGAATTGACAAATTATATAAGAGACAGTATAATAAAATACAAGACAAAGATATGGGAAGACTTGGAAGCCATTCGAAAGCCGAGTTACAACCCGTAAACCAAACAAGGACCGGGGTTGTAATCCTTCTCCCGAGCATAACCTAGCCTCCAATCAAAATATAGCATAAGAGCATGTAGAATATGTGAAATACAGGACAAATCCACAGAAATATATAACATGATGTGAGTACTGAATAGGACGACAATATATATATGATGACTTGGAAACTATTCGGAAGCCGATTACAACCCGTAAACCAAACAAGGTCCGGGGTTGTAACCCCTCCCGAACAGAATTTAGCCTCCTATGATAAATAAATATAAAAATATGACTTGAATTATTAGAGCGTTATGTGATCGGCTAGGAAAACATGATCAGGCTATCCACTTGGCCCGACAATCACACGAAAATCTTACGAAAGGGTCATGCCGGCCAACTTGGATAACAAGCACACGGAGGAATCTGCTACACCCTACGTGAGGTGAGAGTGGCACAAGCATAAAAGTGACATGGGGCTTTGATCACATAACCCCTAATAATTCCCCCATCCCCGAATAGTATAATGGATCTGGACATGACACGTCATGACACGGGATTATATAAGAGGGTAGCAAGTCCCCTTAGGAATCAGTGTCTATATAAGCACAGGGAAATAAGACAAAAAATGTACCAATATACCACGAAAATCTAGGAACAATATCCCATGTCATGATCCAACATATACTAGTCCGTGAACTATCGTGACTGGAAATCGAGTAAGGCACTACAACTGAATCGGATATAGCAGATATCAAGACAATAAAAACTATCAGTGAATGTACTCGCCTGGTATCCTGAGTATCTGAAGAGAATATACTGTCCGAGGAGTGGTGTATGTCTCATATAGAACAGTACAACTCACTACATGTCTAAAATAATGAAATAGACTGCTACAATACATCTACATGATGTTTGGGGTCAATCTAGGATAACGTCAACCTTTGGTCAACTCTAGTCAATCCTAACAGTCAAACTAGGTCAACTCTAGTCTAGTTAGGTCAAACTAGGTCAACCAAGGTTAAACTTGGTCAAACTAGTCTAGATTGGTCAAACCTAGGCTTAACAAGTCAACCTAGGTCACTAATCACTTAGCCTAGCAAACACACACTAGTCTAGTGATACACTAACTCAAGTGTATCCACACCATATGCCATAGGCTATTCTACCTAGGCCATGGGCCAAATCACATATAGGCCAATACACCCATTACCATATATCTATATACACATATACATAGGCAAATGCAATATTTATTGCATCACACATACCACATTACATATTCACACTAGGCTATATATATATATATATATATATATATATATATATATATATATATATATATATATATATATATATATATATATATATATACTTACAGAAAAAAGAAAAAAAAGAAATATATATATATACTCACATTACATAGGTCACATTCACATAGGCAATTGTATTATCTATTTCACATTACCTATCACATTACACATTCACATATTCACTAGGTTAGATATTATATATATATTTTTTTTTTTTTTTTTTTATATATATATAGATATATATATTATAGATATTATATATTATATATATATTTTTTTTATATATATATATATATATATATTATATATATATAGATATAGATATTATATATATATGTATATATATATATTATATATATATATATAGATATATATATATATATATATATATATATATATATATATATATTATATATATATATATATATATTATATAGATACTAGCTATATGCACATGCTTTGCACGTATTTTAACATTTCTTAATTAGTTTAGGAAGACCAAGGGTAGTCTTCCTAATTACTAAGTTGTCCTTATTAAAATTAATGAACTATTTTTAATTAGTATAAGTATGTAAGGATATTTTCGGAATTCAAAAGTTTCACCATCTAAGTTTTCCTATTATATAGTAGAATAGATATACATGCACACAGAGGGGGACATATAAATCAAGGTAAAGTGTGTGTGTATATGTGTGACAGGGAACCACAGTGTGTGTGTGTGTGTGTATATAGTGTTTCCTGTTGTGACAGGAATCTAGAAGGGGTGTGTGTGTGTTAGATGGTGGCCTCTGTGTGTGCAACACATGAGGGTGTAGGCATGTGTGTGTGTGTGTTTTCAGTTAACAGTGTAGGTTTGTCAATAGGGGACAGGAAGTTAGATAAGTGGTAAGGGTGTGTGTATGTTTGAGGGAAAAACCTGTATGACAGGATTCCATATGTGTGTATGTGTAGTAGTACACCTGTGTGTGTGTGTGTGTGTGTGTGTGTGTGTGTGTGTGTGTGAATGAGGGTGTGTGTAAAGTGTCAGGTGTGTGACAGGACAATGGTTTAGATAGGATGTTCTCAGAAATTAAGGAGTGAAGTGCCAATGGTGAAAGAACATCTATTCTCAGAAAACCCAACCAAATGACAAGTTCAAACCAACCAGTCCTAGCATCTATATCAAAATCAATTTTGAAGGCTCAAGCCCATCCAAATCACACCCCAGCTTGATCATTGTTAAGTACATATGTAGGTGAACCTAATTAACCATTCACAACATTATCAGTTAAAAAATGTAATTTAAAACCCAAAAATCCAGTTTCAGTATAGCATATCAGTGGTATCAAAAAATTGGGAATAACATGATTTCGAAACTAAATGAACCAACAAGATTACAATTAATGGGTTGGTAATTAGTGTCACATGTGTGAGTGTACTAGGAAGTGTCTTCGTGTCTAAGAACTGGACACGAATCGTGTCTAAAATACTATATGAACACAGACACACAACCGTGCACACAATCATCGTGCACGTGTACACGCGCGTGTAGGACACAACACACGACACTTCGTGTCACGTGCACACACCCACGTGGTCGCCTAGGATAGGTCTACACGTGGGACAGCCTGACACGTGTCCACGACATGTCCACAGTGGACCCGAGCACGTGTTTGTGCGTGTCTGTGCACGTGTAGGCTGCCAGCGCGCGACGCTTGCGGCCAATGCGGGCGTGATTTCTCCGTGTGTACTCAACCATCCGCTCCCAAATTTTAGGAGAATGATATCAGACATTGCCCCTACTCTCCACAAAATTTCGTGTCCCGAAGTGTCCTGTGTCACGAGTTATGGACCCCGATAGGCAGGACACTGCCTTGGGCTCGTGCAACGTGTCCAAACCAAAAAATATGACACAAACCGACACGAAATGCATATCACCCTTCACAAAAGTTCATACACACATGAAGATCTACAGATCTATGAAATTAGATTTTAAAAATACGAAAATAAATCCCTAAGGGGCATTTTTACAAATACTTAGGTATCCACTATGATACGTGTCCGATACGGACACCAAATGGACACGAATTGTGCCCAAATTTTGGAGACAACTAGGGGACTCCTAGATCTAGCCCTATATGCAAAGAAAACAGGAAAAACAATGGGTTTAAATGGTTTACCTATTGAGTGTCAATACTCAAGAAAAGCTTCAAATGAAATGATTTCAAATAGCAACTTCCAAGCTCCAAATGACACGAAAACTGAGGTAAACCTCCAGAATCAGTAAAAAAACAATAATTAGATCCTAATGCAAAAGACTAGGGTTAAAAGGAGTTGAAATGAATTAAATAGGATTTTAGGAAAATGGGAATTTACTCTCCTTCAAAATCTAGGTCAAGAATAAAAAAGGCAAGAACACACAAAGAAAATACTTATAGGCAAGGGAAAACCCTAATTGCGGCTGCCATGGTTGGATTTAGTTGGGTTTTGGGCTTAAGTCATGGGCCTATGGCTTAATTACAAGTCATGAAATCATAAATCATTGCATTAACCCTTAAGTCATGACTTGATTTCACTAAACTTAATCCCCCTATTCCAAAACTAGTTTCTAATGACTAAAAGTAGGTTAACTTAAGTTAGGCTAGGATTACCATGGCTAGGGTTAGCTACTAGGCTAGTCTACTAAGTCTCAAAATGTCAAAGTCAACATATCAACCACCAATTCAACAAATTAATTAAAATTTAAAAAATTCACCAAAAAGACTAAAATACCCTCAAGCTAGAAATATGGTAGTGACAAGGTCTATGATAGCTTATAATACCAAAATTAAATTTATGGCCTTTCGGGGGCCAGCAATCCGCTGCGACCTGCAAAAATAATTTACGGACGACTGAATTCCCCGGGCATGTTGCGCAACACCTGTCATGCATGCACCCATTTAGGGTGGTATAAAACTCAAACAAGCAATTTGTATTACTGTACAAATAAGACCACAAAAACGAAATGACATGGTCGTATTACATTTTTTTCATGTGCAATTTGTACTTTTGACATCCATTTCATGCTCGTGAGTACTTGTTTTCCTTTATAAACACTACAACAAAAAGACCTATTAATGACGGCTAAAAAGCGTCATTAATGACAAACCATGACGCTTTTCTTTTCAAAGCAACCGTTATGAAAACGGGTGTTATAAATGTTTTTCAAAAGCGTCATAAAAAAACCATCATGAATAGTTTCTATAAAAGCGTTATGAATAGTTAATATATTGTCACGCCCCAGAACCAGAATACTGGAGAGCGGGGGAATGACTCAGCCAGCTACGTATTACGGGTAGATGAGTACCGTATAATACGATTAATGCTGTCTAACCAGACGAGGGGGGTGTATACTACATGAAAGTCTTACTATGGTCATTTCGCATCTATTGTCTCAATCATTCAAAACAAGAAACAGAAATAGAGAACATGTAAGATAAAGCAGTAAGGCGTACCAAACGCTCAGTCAAATGTTCTTGAGGTCTGGCTTTACAAAATATAGCCAGATGATATAGCAACATATACACAATTGTTATCAGCTGCAGTCTGACTTAATTACAATTATGTAAGGGTAAGTACAAGACAATCTGACTAACATGTCGGTGCCAAACGGCAAAATATAAAGTAAGTAAGAAAATGAGCGGGGAAGTAAGGAACCCACTCGAGTCCTCCTGAAATCATTCCTCTAGTATTGACCATCTTGGAGGTGGAAGTAAGCTGAGTCCTCGGGAACCGGCTCTAAATCTGGCCATGCAAAACTAGAGAGGTTAGACCTCCAATAGCAAGTACCACAAGGAAGCACGATATGAGGAATTAAAACCAGTAATAAGAGAATATAATAATAGATCTCTGCTTTCCACTAGGATTCACATAATATCACGACACTTCGAACCAACCACCCAACCAAACATGGACAGAAGTTGGCCCGTCACGCCCTGACATTCTGATCATCTTAGTTAGGCAACAGAGTAGATACAATACACAAACAAATCATCTTTGAACGGCCAATCAATTCCTACGGCTTGCTATTGTGAGTCCCAAGTTATCCTGGAATTATGCAATTAGGGATTCCTCAGTTCTTACTATGTGCAAGCAAGGCTAGTCTATCCAATCAATCAATTGCGCCAATCATGTAGTTAGACGAGTCCCAGCGGGACGCCCGTCGTTATAGCATGTACAATAATAGAAGCAGATACTGTTCCCTGCCCGTGTGACAGATTTACCGTATCTGTGGGAACCAGCCGGCCCGTCGGGCACTTAATAGTCCCAAGGGGGCTGCCATGTAAGAACTCGGGAATCCATTCTCTCCATGCCATCATTATTTTATTAACTTAATAGTCTCTACGTTGCGTGAAGTTCCATGCCGTAGATCATAGTCGTTCAAATGAGTACTTTCGTACGGGGTACGATATGCGCAACTCTACAATGATACCCGTGCGGCTAGGTTGTAGGTTTTACATAGCGTGATGCAACAATCAAATCTAACCACGGAGTAATCATGCCTTGACCATAAGTACACATGCTGTTTTCGTAAAATAGATAAATAATAATTTGAAGCCTGCATGTGCCTGTATTCCAATATTCGGGATCGGCTAATCGAGTACAATAGTTCATTACATGAACATGTCTCATTCATTTCATTCAATAAGACGACTAGCCAGTCTCTTAGTTCCAACTAGGAACGCATGATCAATTAGTCAAGGTACCCATTATTATCAATGGTATCAAGGCATGAAGGTCAATTAGTATTAAGCATGGTCCAGTCCATAACTAGTATAAAATAGTTGGTAACATATTCTTGAATCCAAGGAAAAGATCAACAAATTCATGTTGGGAGTTGAAAGAAATTCTAGCCACAATTCAGTTAATTAGGACATATAACAGTCAGAAACAACCAAATTATGCATATGCGGCCTATTCTGCGACATGCATGCAACTGCGACACCATATGCGCCTACTGCGACATGATATGCGCCTCATGTGGCTCAATTGCGACATGATATGCGCCTATCGCGACATGCGCCTCATGTGGCTCAACTGTGACATGATATGCACCTACCGCGACATGCGTCTCATGTGGCTCAACTGCGACATGATATACGCCTACCGCGACATGCGCCTCATGTGGCTCAACTGCGAATGATATGCGCCTACCGCGACATGCACCTCATGCAACATGCGCCTACTGCGACATGCACCTTAATGCGGCTCATGCGCGACATGATATGCGGCTACTGCGACATGCTGTGTGCCTTTCACGACATGCGCCTCATTGCAACATGCGCCTACTGCGACATGCGCCTTCTGCGACATGCTGTGTGCCTTCCGCGACATGTGCCTCATTGCAACATGCGCCTACTGCGACATGCGCCTTCTGCGACATGCTGTGTACCTTCCGCGACATGCTGTTCGTGCTGCAGATGAATATAGGAACGAACCAAAATACTTTTGCCATAACTTCCACAAAATAAATCAAAATCTAACTTTTTAAAAGCCAAACTTTAGTAGAATTAAATTCTCTACAACATGGAATCACTTAATTTCGAAAACAACAATGTTTGATAGATCAAAACCCTAAATTTTATATGAAAACCAAAACTATGAAAACCAAAACTTAAAACTTAGATCTACACCCAACCATCCATGGAAAACAAAAACTTCAAGACCTAAACTTGTAGAGGAAGAGAAGATGAATAACATAAACTAAAAATAATTGGGGATGCATGAAATCCCTCATGGTGTGCAAGATGTACTTGCCTCTCCAAATGGGTTAGGGTTTGGTGGAGGAGTAAATGTGAATGAATGAAGAGAGAGAGTGGAAGAAGAACTTTTATATCAAGGTCAAGTGGATCTCCACCATTCATTCTCTCCACCAAATCCAAGCCATCCATTCCTTTCCATGTTGAACCAAACCGAACCAAGTTGGTTTCCCATGAACCGAAATGAACCAAGAGCCAAGAAAAGCAGAAAATAAAATACAAAAAAATTAATAAGCACAAATTTGAAGAATTTAAATACAGAATAAATACATGATAAATATTGAATAAGTACATTCAAGAAGTACATGTATAAAATACTTTATTCTGGGAACGGGGAGTGACATCTCTACCCTCCTTAGAAAAATTTCGTCCTCGAAATTTCAGATCCAAACAGGACAGAAATGTCAGAGCTAGACTAATCTAAGTACAAGTAATTGGAGCAAGTAGCTATTCTACAATGTCAAATAGCAAGCAATATATCTATGCTTAACAATCTACGATATCAAGCAATTCTACTCATAAGGTGACAAGTATGAGGAGTTAAGACAATCAAGGTATATAGAGAGAGATATACCTTATGAGTCAAACAGGTGCGGATACCGTGATCGGATATCATCCTCACGTTCCCACGTTGACTCTCCCAATGAGTGATGACCCCAAGCAACACGGACAAGACTAATTGTTCGGTTCTTGAGTATCTTCTCTCTTCGGTCCAAAATGGACACAGGCTGTTCCTCGTAAGACAGGTTGGTACCAACAACCAGCTCAGAGTGATCGAGGACATGGCTTGGGTCCGATACATACCTACGTAACTGAGATACATGAAATACGTCATGCACCTCTCGCAACGAAGGTGGAAGGGATAAACGATAAGCAACATCGCCAATCCTATCAAGAATAACAAAGGGTCCTACATATCGCGGACTCAACTTCCCGCGAACGCCAAATCTAATGACCCCACGGGTAGGTGAGATCCGCAAGAACACGTGGTCCCCAACAGAGAACTCTAACGGCCTACGATGCTGGTCCGCCCAATGACGATGCCGGTCCTGCGCAACTCGAAGCCGCTCTCTAATTCCCTTAACCACTTCAACCGTCTGAACAATCATTTATGGGCCTAGCATCTTCCTCTCTCCGATGTCATCCCATGCAAGCGGTTACCTGCACCTCTTACCATATAGTGCCTCGAATGGCGCCATCTGGATACTGGCTTGATAACTGTTGTTGTACGAGAACTCAACTAAGTGCAGGTGGCTTTCCCAAGATCCTCCAAAATCTAGAGTGCAAGCTCGCAACATGTCTTCTAAAGTCTGAATCGTCCTTTCTGATTGCCCATCCGTCTGCGGATGGTAAGCCGTGCTAAATCTTAACTTGGTACCCAGACTCTGATGTAAGCTTTTCCAGAAATGTGATGTAAAGCGGGTATCTCGATCTGACACAATGCTGACAGGGACTCTATGCTGTCTGACTATCTGTTGTATATACAACTCTGCCAACTTTTCTGTAGATTGCCCTACTCTGAAAGGAAGAAAGTGTGCCACCTTTGTAAGCCGATCTACTATCACCCAAATAGTATCTTTACCACTTGGTAATCTCGGTAAACCGGTCACAAAGTCCATTATGATGTGTTCCCACTTCCATTCCGGGATAGAAAGCGGTTGCAATAATTCAGCTGGCCTCTGCTGTTCTGCCTTCACTTGCTGACATACCAAGCAACGGGAAACAAATTTAGCTATCTCTCTCTTCATCCCGTTCCACCAGAAATGCTGCTTGATATCTTGGTACATCTTGGTTCCTCCAGGGTGAATAGAATACTGAGAACTGTGAGCTTCTGACATGACCTCCTGTCTGATATCTCCACTAGGCACACATAGACGTGATCCAAACCTAAGTGTACCATCTTCATAAATTCTCATCTCCTTCCTGAGTCCCGACTCACATTCTGCCCTAAGCTTCTGAATCCTTGGGTCTTGTGCCTGAGCTGCCTTGATCCTGTCTACCAAATCAGATTGAACTTGTAAACTTGTTAGAACTCCTATATCACCAGGAAGTATAACTTCGATGCCCATCTCCTGAAGGTCTTCTAAGATATGCTTCTGTGTTGTCAACATAAATGCGTCGCCTCTCCTGCTAAGAGCATCTGCTACTACATTAGCCTTGCCTGGATGATACTGAAGCTCCACGTCATAATCCTTGATCAACTCTAACTATCTTCTCTGTCTCATATTCAGCTCCTTCTGGGTAAAGATGTACTTTAGACTTTTATGATCTGTGTACATCTCCACTCGGTCACCATATAAGTAATGCCTCCATAGCTTCAGAGCAAACACTACTGCTGCTAACTCCAAATTATAAGTTGGGTAATTCTTTTCGTGGTCCCGAAGCTGCCTAGATGCATTTGCTATCACCTTCCCATGCTGCATAAGGACGCATCCAAGTCCTTTACCTGACGCATCACAATATACTGTAAAACCTCCAGGTCCAACCGGTAATGTAAGAATAGGTGCTGATATCAACTTCTGCTTCAACGTCTCAAATGATGTCTGATATTCTGCCGACCAAACGAATGGTACATCCTTCCGTGTCAAGCGGGTCATAGGTGCTGAAAGCCTTGCAAAGTCTGATACGAACCTTCTGTAATATCCTGCCAATCCCAAAAAACTCTGCACATCTGCTACGGTCTTGGGTACTGGCCAACTCTCTACTGCTTTTATGTTCTTGGGATCTACTGCTACTCCTGCTCCTGATACGATGTGACCCAAAATGAATATGATCCGACCAAAACTCACACTTGCTGAGCTTGGCATACAACTGGTTCTCTTTCAGAACCTGTAACACTTTCCTGAGGTGGTCTTCATGCTCCTCTTCACTGGTAGAATATACGAGAATGTCGTCAAGAAATACAACGATAAACTGATCTAAGTATGGCATAAAGATGCGATTCATCAAATCCATGAATACCGCTGGAGCATTGGTCAAACCAAACGGTATTACTAAGAATTCATAATGCCCATACTTCGACCTAAATGCTGTCTTGGGAATATCTTCCTTCCGAACCCTCACCTGATGGTACCCTGAACGAAGATCTATCTTGGAGAAAACTCTAGCTTTGCTCAACTGATCAAATAAGTCGTCGATCCTGGGTAGTGGGTACTTGTTCTTCACTGTTGTCGCGTTAAGCTTTATGTAATCAATGCACAATCTGGATGACCCATCCTTCTTCCCCACAAGTACTACTGGTGCTGTCCATGGTGACACGCTAGCTTGGATGAACTTCTTCTCCTTCAATTCCTCTATGTGCTGATATACCTTGGCCTGCTCTGAATCCGCTATTCTGTAAACTCGATCTGATATTGGTTTAGTTTCTGGTGCCAATTCTATGCTGAACTCAATATCCCTAACCGGTGGTAGACCTGGAAGTTCTTCAGGAAATACGTCTAGAAATTCTTCAACTACCTTCGGAATCTGAACTTCTTCCATTGCCGCTACTATTCCCTGCTCTTGCTGAGTTGCCTCTGATCTGACTAAGGTAAACCGCTTCATGCCTGGAATATCAAAAGATACACTCCCACTACGACAATCTATTGTCGTATGACTGTCTTTCAGCCAGTCCATGCCTAAGATAACGTCGAAATTTCCAACAGGGAATTCTATCAACCGGGCGGGTAAGGAATGCCCGCAAACTACAACGCTACACACTAGAATAACTCTACTAACTCCTACGAGCCCATTGCCAGTGAGTATATTCAACCTCTCTGGCAATGCCTCGAACTCCATTCCTAGCCGTGTTACAAATTGTGCAGATATAAATGAATGGGATGCTCCCGAATCAAACAATGCTACTGCGGGATATGAGGCGACGAGAATGTTACCTGCCACAACATCTCCCGATGCTAATGCCTCCTCCAAGGACAGAGTGAAGCCTGCCCTCGACCTCCTTGCTGATTCCCATGTTGCGGCCTAGCCTGGTGCTGCTGCTGGCCCCTTCCTTGATGATGCTGGGGTGGTCTATGCTGGTGTTGCTGCATCGGCGGTCCCTGCTGCCGAAACATCTGAGCCTGCGGACGCTGTGCCAACGGCCTAACGGCTATTGCTGGTCCTCGATACTGGCCTGCCCCTGGTGCTGGCAGAGCAGGAAACTGCTGCCCTGGTCCTCCTGACCTCGAATTCATGGGACATGTGGTAACCCGATGGTCTGGATTTCCACATATCAGACATAGTCTATTCAATGTCCGACACACATCTCTAGTGTGTCCCATCTTCCCACAATAAGTGCAGCCCACCGGGGGTTGCTGGTTCTTCCTCTGTTGTTGTTGTTGTTGCCTTGGTGGTGCTGGTCCTCGTATCGCCACATCGTGGATACGAATGCCAGTGGATGGTGCTGTTGTTCGGGGCGCTGCTCCCCCTCCTCCTTCAATCTGACTGTGGGATCTCTTCTGACCCCCAGTCCTTACTGTAAGCCTCTGAATGGTGATCTCATGCCTTCGAGTCGCCGTCAATATCTTATCAAAAGTCTGGTAATTGTGCCCCTCGATCAATTACAAGAGTTCAAGATGAAACCCTTGCTGAAACCTCATGGCCCTCTGGCTCTCTATTGCTACCATCTCTGGGGCGAATCTACTCAATCTGCAGAACTCCACTGCATAAGCATCTACAGTCTTGCCAGCCTGCCTGAGGCTGATAAACTTCTGTTGTAGCTCAAACCATGCCACAACTCTATAGTACTTGGTCTTGAATCTTGCTGTGAAATCGTCCCAAGCCACAGGACGTCTGATGCCCACTTCCTCTGATTCCCACCAATCACGTACGAGATCCTGAAGTAACAACTTCACTAGATCCACACGTTCTTCTGCTGGTACCTTAGCTGCTGTCAGAATAGCCTCCATATCCTTAAGCCATGCATCTGCTGAGATGGCATCCTCCGTGCCCTCGAAACGGCGGAGGTTTGTACTTGCAAAACCTGGCTGATGCTCCTGAATCTGGCCTCGCTCCTCTTTCCAAAGCCGTCTGCAAACCTTGGTTGAGTAGCACATTCTGCTCTTGTAGCTGAGTGTGCATGCGCTGCTGGGCCAACATCTGATGTTGCTGAGTAGCCATCATTACTCTCATGATCTCCAGAAGGGCTGGTGTGTCCACTTGGGTAGGTGGAACTGTCGGTGGTGGTGGAACATCCGGATACTGCGACCCAGCCGCTGGTTCCACTATCACTTCTTTCTGGGTGGCCTCTTGAGTTAGTACCGGCCCTTGTTGTTGACCAACAGGGTCAGGTTGTCCATGTTGCTGTCCATGTTGTTGCTGTCCTGCTCTGACAGGTGCGGACGAGGTGCCCCTAAGAAAAGGGACAAGAGAACAATCAAACAACTGGACATGAAGGATCAATGAAGTTAAAGGATACTAGAATGTCAAGCAAGGGTTGAGAATAACGAATTATGAGATCAAGGGGGAAACACGTATGATTGAGACATCCTATAAATCAAAACACCCCACAAGTCTGAAATCAGACCTGCATGGGCCACCACTAAAACCTTGTCATGCCCCAGAACCAGAATACTGGAGAGCAGAGGAATGACTCAGCCAGCTACGTATTACGGGTAGATGAGTACCGTATAATACGATCAATGCTGTCTAACCAGACGAGGGGGTATATGCTATATGAAAGTCTTACTATGGTCATTTCGCATCTACTGTCTCAATCATTCAAAACAAGAAACAGAAATAGAGAACATGTAAGATAAAGCAGTAAGGCGTCCCAAACGCTCAGTCAAAATGTTCTTGAGGTCTGGCTTTACAAAATATAGCCAGATGATAAGCAATTATACACAATTGTTATCAGCTGCAGTCTGACTTAATTACAATTATGTAAGGGTAAGTACAAGACAATCCGACTAACATGTCGGTGCCAAACGGCAAAATATAAAGTAAGTAACAAAACGAGCGGGGAAGTAAGAAACCCACTCGAGTCCTCCTGAAATCATTCCTCTAGTATTGACCATCTTGGAGGTGGAAGTAAGCTGAGTCCTCGGGAACCGGCTCTAAATCTGGCCATGCAAAACCAGAGAGGTTAGACCTCCAATAGCAAGTACCACAAGGAAGCACGATATGAGGAATTAAAACCAGTAATAAGAGAATATAATAATAGATCTCTGCTTTCCACTAGGATTTACATAACATCATGACACTTCTAACCAACCTCCCAACCAAACAAGGACAGAAGTTGGCCCGTCACGCCCTGACATTCTGATCATCTTAGTTAGGCAACAGAGTAGATACAATACACAAACAAATCATCTTTGAACGGCCAATCAATCCTACGGCTTGTTATTGTGAGTCCCAAGTTATCCTGGAATTATGCAATTAGGGATTCCTCAGTTCTTACTATGTGTAAGCAAGGCTAGTCTATCAATCAATCAATTACGCCAATCATGTAGTTAGACGAGTCCCAGCGGGATGCCCGCTGTTATAGTATGTACAATAATAGAAGCAGATACCGTTCCCTGTCCGTGTGACAGATTTACCGTATCTGTGGGAACCAGCCGGCCGTCGGGCACTTAATAGTCCCAAGGGGGCTGCCATGTAAGAACTCGAGAATCCATTTCTCCATGCCATCATTATTTTATTTAACTTAATAGTCTCTACGTTGCGTGAAGTTCCATGCCGTGGATCATGGTCGTTCAAATGAGTACTTTCGTACGGGGTACGATATGCGCAACTCTACACGATACCCGTGCGGCTAGGTTATAGGTTTTACATAGCGTGATGCAACAATCAAATCTAACCACGGAGTAATCATGCCTTGACCATAAGGTACACATGCTATTTCGTAAAATAGATAAATAACAATTGAAGCCTGCATGTGCCTGTATGCCAATATTCGGAATCGGCTAATCGAGTACAATAGTTCATTACATGAACGTGTCTCATTCATTTCATTCAATAAGACGACTAGCCAGTCTCTTAGTTCCAATAGGAACGCATGATCAATTAGTCAAGGTACCCATATTATCAATGGTATCAAGGCATGAAGGTCAATTAGTATTAAGCATGGTCCAGTCCATAACTAGTATAAAATAGTTGGTAACATATTCTTGAATCCAAGGAAAAGATCAACAAATTCATGTTGGGAGTTGAAAGAAATTCTAGCCACAATTCAGTTAATTAGGACATATAACAGTCAGAAACAACCAAATTATGCATATGCGGCCTATTCTGCGACATGCATGCAACTGCGACCATATGCGCTACGACATAATATGCGCCTCATGTGGCTCAACTGCGACATGATATGCGCCTATCGCGACATGCGTCATGTGGCTCAACTGCGACATGATATGCGCCTACCGCGACATGTGCCTCATGTGGCTCAACTGCGACATGATATGCGCCTACCGCGACATGCGCCTCATGTAGCTCAACTGCGACATGATATGCGCCTACGCGACTGTGCCTCATGCAACATGCGCCTACTGCGACATGCGCCTTAATGCGGCTCATGCGCGACATGATATGCGGCTACTGCGACATGCTGTGTGCCTTCCGCGACATGCGCCTCATTGCAACATGCGCCTACTACGATATGCGCCTTCTGCGACATGCTGTGTGCCTTCCGCGACATGCGCCTCATTGCAACATGCCTACTGCGACATGCGCTTCTGCGATATGCTGTGTACCTTCCGCGACATGCTGTTCGTGCTGCAGATGAATATAGGAACGAACCAAAATACTTTTGCCATAACTTCCACAAAATAAATCAAAATCTAACTTTTTAAAAGCTAAACTTTAGTAGAATTAAATTCTCTACAACATGGAACCACTTAATTTCGAAAAAAACAATGTTTGATAGATCAAAACCCTAAATTTCATATGAAAACCAAAACTATGAAAACGAAAACTTAAAACTTAGATATACACCCAACCATCCATGGAAAACAAAATTTAAGACCTAAACTTGTAGAGGAAGAGAAGATGAATAACATAAACTAAAAATAATTGGAGATGCATGAAATCCCTCATGGTGTGCAAGATGTACTTGCCTCTCCAAATGGGTTAGGGTTTGGTGGAGGAGTAAATGTGAATGAATGAAGAGAGAGAGTGGAAGAAGAACTTTATATCAAGGTCAAGTGGATCTCCACCATTCATTCTCTCCACCAAATCCAAGCCATCCATTCCTTTCCATGTTGAACCAAACGAACCAAGTTGGTTTCCATGAACCGAAATGAACCAAGAGCCAGAGAAAAGCAGAAAATAAAATACAAAAAATTAATAAGCGCAAATTTGAAGAATTTAAATAGAATAAATGTATGATAAATATTGAATAAGTACATTCAAGAAGTACAGTATAAAATACTTTATTCTGGGAACGAGGAGTGACATATATAGTGCACAATTCAGAACAATTTTAAAACATCATGAAGATAATATGTATAGGCTCAATGCAGCACATTTATAACACTTTATACTATTCAATTAGCATATTTATAATGCTCTATACTGCACAGTATATAACATTCCAAAAACTTAACATAATATCACCATCTTATTACATTTCTCAAAATAGAGTACATATCAACATCATTACATTGAATATCCAAATACATATATATTTACAACTACCAAATTTTCCACATCAAACTTGGCACATCAAAACTGTCCACAGAACATGTAGCAAAACCCTGAAAAAGATAAAAACAAGCAAATATAAGAAATTAGCTCCCAAGATATAATACTTCCAACTACAAAAGTAGCAAAAGCCTGATACTTATTGGGAACAATTCAAATTCATAATACATATTTAATATCCAAATGTGAACTGCATAAATCTTCATGGAACGGAGTTAACATACAGAATACCTACATGAGGTAATGCTCTTCGTACGAGTGTGATGGCATGAGGAATTACCTGCAAGGCCATACTCTTGGAGAAAAGAGAATGTAGTAGCAGCATCCCAATCTACCTAACAAGTAGATCACATCAAATAAATAAAAAAATAAAATCACACTTTAAAAATTAAAATAAATCAACTTGTGACACATTACTGGTACCAGTAGTAGAGTACACAACAACAAACAACTGCAAGGAGTCATGTAGTTATAATAAATAGAAAGGTAAGGAAAAACCGATACTCCTAGAATTTCTACCATGCGGTGAAGAAAGGACGTAACCTGCATTTTGTTCAGGTTGAAGATAAGGTGAATTTGGACATTGCAGAAAGAAAGAAGTGGTTGCATCAAGTACTTACCCTATTGTGCAAGGGCTTGATATTTGGAAAAGCCACGAGAATTTTGTAGAAGAACATCCAATGCCTGGAAACCCAAAAGCCATTAAGCAAAACTTTATTAGCCATATGCACACTTGTCAGTACTAAGGAAAGTTTCAATACCAATATTTTGAAACATCTTAAATGGTACACCATAATCGCAATCCCACATTGATTAGATCATTTAAATTTTACTCCTGAGAATGTTGAATGTGTGCATGAATGATTTTAAGCAGCTCCAAGTTACCTGCTTGAACATGATGCCGATTGCTAGACGACTAGTTGTGACAAGCTGCTCACTAAAGCCCTATATGATAAGCAACCACATTGTAAGCAAATAAAGTAATTCAGAGAGTATCGCTCACCTAAGCAGTATGAGATCCGGTAGACACTTGAAATGGTAAATTAAGGCATATGCAATTGTTACTTAAAAGAAACATGGATATAACAATGATTAGCTACAATAGACTTCGCATAAGAAACAAAACTCAACATGCATTTTTCTATGATAAATGCTGTAGATTGGAATAAGACCTTCCTGAGAGCATTCAGTGCCATAATAAGTTGTTGAAGACTCAGAACCTTTGCAGAAGATTCTTCTAGTCCTTGTACTTTAGCTTCCAAGAGCAAGGTTTCAACCTGGATTCTTGTACATATTATAACACAAGATACCATCCACTGGAAAGGAAATAGCCAAAAAAATAGCTATAGGCGCCTTTCTCAAAGTCCAGTTTCACCTGTTGACATAGAGGCTTGAGCAATGCTTCCAGGTACTCCGACTGCTTCTCTGGTGAAACATCTTTCATGCCAATCATTAATCCAATTGCCTGTACAACAAGGAATGTGCCTTCTTTAAAGGAACAAAATAAGCTGAAAAGATAATAGCCATAAAATTCTTCAAAAACTATACCTCAAATGTGTGACTACCATCTTCTGAACCAGAGCACTTAAGCTCTTTTGATGACCAATCTAAACTTGTATAGCGAGCTAATGTATCTTGAAGGTTCTGCCCACCATGAGATACCCAGAACTAAGCACAGTTGCAAGTTCAGAAAATGGAAATAATTAAATTTTAAGATAAATTTGAACTTCTCAACTAAGAAAATGTTCAAACGATCATCTAAACCTGGGACTGGATGCAGGAGTTCTATAAAATCATAACTGTATATTAAAAGTCGTTTAAGTTCTATAACTAAACCTTTTTTTCTTTTCTGATTAATATGAATCTGAATTTTAAACACGAAAACAGGAACCAGACATATTATGTTACCATAAACAACAAAACTGAATCACTCAATGATGAGAAATCACAAAACAGGAACCAGACATACTATTTCTTAAACCCTAGTTTAAGAAATAGAAAGACCTCCAGGAGTCCATGGGGGCACACTGCCGAGCTCATGGTTCCATTTGGAGAGGAAAAAATTTAGACAACTTTGTTCTAGAGCTGAGGATTTTGGAGGAATATAGATGAAAATTTGGGCGGCTTTGGAGAGAACAAAAAATTTGGACGGCTGATCAAAAAATTTGGGCGGCTGACCAAAACAATTTGGAGCTCGGTCAACGAATTCTTCGACTTCTTCCTCACGATAGGCGGGGCGGACTTCTTCGATGTGGTGGGCTTCTCGGTGCTGGAGTTGAAGCTGTTGGGGTCGTTGCCCCGCTTGCCGGGTTTCAGCTTGGGGAGATGGAAGGGGAGTAGGGCTTGGAGGTGGTGATGTTGGTGGCGGTGGTACTCAAGGAGATGGTGATGGAAGAGGACAGGGACCTCTGGAGGGACTTTTGAGCCGTTGAGCCGCCATTAGGAGGGAGAGGACGAAGAGGGGTCGGAAAGAAGCACGAGAATGGGGAAGAAGAAGGAGAGGGAGAGCGCGGAGAAGAGGACGAGCAGAACCCTAACGCTCCTCCTTTGCGTTCTTGTCGATCGCGTGCGCGGCGGCCTCGAGCTTGTCCTGGAGGGCGACGAGGAGCGTGAGGCCCTCCTCGAAGATTTTGGATCTAGGGTTAGGGTTTTGGAGTTGGGGGAGAGGAGGGAGAAGAAAGGAGGAGAAGGAGAAGACCAGAATATTTTGGGGGGAGGCGGGCTATAGCAAGAATTTTGCCAACAATTAAACTTAAAAAATATTACAAGTTTGCCACCGCTATAAATTATTAATAACGCTTTGTTTTATAAACATTATAAAAAGTCCAGAATTAGCCTAAACCGTCATAGGAAAAAGGTATTTCGAACTTTGATGACGCTTTTTTATCTGCCGTCATGAAATCCACTTATCAATCGTCATTAATAGGTATTTTTGTTGTAGTGAAATATAGCATAAACTGAAAGATTTACAAACAGGAAAACATTATATCAAAATTTTAATATAATTAAGAACTCATGGTTTGGTTCTTGTTGTCAAGAATGTTAGGGCTAAAGTGTTCCTATATTTAATATGTTGATATACAACAAAACAAAACAAAAAGTAAGTTTGCGACTTAAAAATGCTCGTGTTTGTAATGTGTCCCAGTCAAACCACATGGATTGGGACTTAAAAATGCTAGCTGGATATTCCAAATACTTGAAATGATAAGATACAAATTTCAATAGGAGAAAAGTAAAACATATGAGTGAACAAGATGCTCATTCTTATTCTTCTTATCCATATGAAAATCACATGCGTTACCTAGTATTATAAGTACAAAAAGTATTATATAATTTATGTACTTGTTTATACATTTATATATGCAGATCTGGATTTGAATATGAAAGATTGAGTTAATCCATATCCAACATGCATTTTCTTAAGATGATGGTCTAAACTGAAAAATAACATATACATCTCTGATCATATTCTGAATACATCTTTAGTGAACACAATCCAATTTAGATTTTAAAATATAAATATGACCTAAATTTAAAACGTGTTCGCTAAACCTCCTAAGAGAGAGTTGGTCACAAAGAAAATCATGTTTGAATCATCCAGCAGGTAAAACATTTGGATCCCCCATTCTACGTATTCAGTAGAAGGAAATAAGTATCATATATTCACAATTAAAGACTACCATAATCCAAAGAGGAACAACTATCACTTTTCCTTCGCAAATGACATAAATCAAATCCAACAAAATCAACAGCTTACTCTTTAACTGAAATCATCAATGATGAACGGATGCAGGAGATCTGCCTTGCCATCACAAAATATAAATTTAGGACTTATGCAAAATATGGTTTATTTAAGGTACTTATATGCAACAAATCCATACTAAAGTGATGGAAACCAATAATTGTAGCTCCAAAAGTTGCCGCATGCCATGTGAAACTAGCTAAGATTAGCAACATATGTTAAATACTGTTACTAACAGAACAAATCGGTCTCTACAAGTACATTTTTTTATTTATGATACAAATTCTTAATACATCACTTTATTTGCTAGGTCACAAGATCACAGTTTCTACAAATAATAGAAGTATATAATTTAGAAGAATGCCAATTGAATAAACATGATCATGGTGTTCACCGAATTAACCCAATATTTTTACATAGAATATTATTCTTTTATATGGTATTTATATGGAATTTGTATATGCTAAATTTATTATATTATATCACATGCATATAAGAGATCAATAAAGAAATAATTTTCGATATTAGTTTTTCGAGTTTAGATCATAGCACAAACTTTTATAAAAAAATAATCTATGAACCTGGTTGGATTGTTCAATCCAATTTTCTGATCTTTACCCTCGAACTTTGTCCTCGAACTCTTTGGTTAGAGTCTCGTGCCGATAACGTGTTAAAATAAGAAAGAATAAGAAGGAATTGGTAGCCAGAAAACTGTACATAGCTTTTTTTTCATTGATAACATATATAGAGGAAATGAGATAGAGATGTTGTTGTGGGTATGGATAAGGGCATCCATATTTGGATTTATCCAAATCACAACAGAAGTCAAATTTGTGTACGCGTTGAGTATATATAGACAAATTATAAGGGCACTTCATTTCTTATAGACAAATTATAAGGACACTTCATTGAGTATACGTGTCATGGTTATGCAAACCAAATTATAAGGGCACTTCATTGAGTATACGTGTCATAGTATATATAGACAAATTATAAGGGCACTTCATTTCTTATTCACGACTAGTCTAGAATTGGACCTAGCCTAGGTTTGAGGAAGAAAAAAATATTCAGTTCAAAACCCAATTTTTCACATTTAGTTGAAGTTTTCACTCTCTTTCTCTCTCCTCAAACCTCACCTCTTCTTCTCCACCACCTCCTTCTTCACCCAAATTCTAGATTTCTTTCCAATCTTGTTTTCAACTTCAGAGATGGCACCCAAATACTTCTCACAGATAAGATACAAATGCTAGTTATTTTTATTTTTATCTGTTTTTTGTTGATCAATTGTTTTTTGGGTTAGTAGTATTTTTTAAGGTTTTCATTAGCGTATAAGGAGATTGTTTATATTTTTATTTTATACTGAGGATAGAATTAGTATTTTTTAGTTAAAATTTATTATAAATAATCAATATTAGCAGTATTATTACTATTACAAGCAATTTAGTATTTTGTTCTGCACGAAAGTAAATAGTTTATGGTATTAATCTTCAAGAACTTAAGAAAATTATGATACTTAATGCTGAAATTAGCCCATTAGCTATAAGTCCACCATCTTTCTATTGCGCTTCGGTCTATTTTACAAGGGAAAAAAAGCAAAGTATAGCAAATTAAAGCGCACATCGACGCATCAAATAGATGAGCCTATCAGTATTCCACAGGGGCCTATCTTATATTCAGACATAATCCCAATCCATAGTTGTCACGACCCGCACCCTGATTAGGGGCACGAGAAGTGGGTACGTCCAGCCTACGCCGCAGTATCGGCGGTAGAACGCTGTATATAACGTCTGTAAATACCTACGACTAACAGTTAAAATGTACCTGTACAGTATACTCTCCGAATGGAGGTGACATATCAATACAGTCTCAATAACAGAATAAAACTAAGGTAGATAGCTCAGAGGAGAGGAAAGACATATGATAGATGAAGAGTAAAATAAGTCCACAGTCTAATACAAGTCCAGATATATACAACATCCCAGAGTATCAAAATAGAATATCGAAACTACAGTCTGATAAGCTAGCTGGATCGCAGTCCAGTCAAACCTAGCTAACCTACACTACTCTGGAAGTACAAAATCTAGTGGCTCCACTATAAGGCCACGATCTAAGGCTACACCATCTGACTCGAGCCCATAATAGGTCGAGCAGTCCGCATCAGAATCATCTGTAATATATCATAACAGTATCCTGTCAGGAAAATGAGCAAGTACAAACACTAACAGCAGTTCCATGTGAATTGACAAGTTCTATAAGAGACAGTATAATGAACTACAAGACAAAGATGTATGAAGACTTGGGAACCGTTCGGAAGCCGAGTTACAACCCTTAAACCAAACAAGGACCGGGGTTGTAACTCTCCTTCCGAGCAGAACTTAGTCTCCAAATCAAGGTACAATATAAAGGTATGTAGAGCATGTGAGTAACTGTATATCATGCATGGTGAGAAAGTACTGAATATAGAACAGAACAGGATATATGACAGGAAAAGTAAATATAAAATGTGCCTCGAATATTATAGCCTAATGTGATCGGTATGGGTCAAGCATCAGGCTTCCAGCCGACCGGCTACAAGTACGTGGACTCGGCCCGGCCGGGATGGTAAGCTATGGAGCGAAAAGTAACACAGGTCAGGCTATACCCATCGTGAGGTGAGGGTATGGCTATGGTGCAAGGAGTAACTCAAGGGGGCATTGATCACACTATCTATAATATTCCCCATTTCCCCGAGTAGTATACGGATCCGGACATAGCACGTCATGACGCGGGATTTCCAAAGAGGGGAGCAAGTCCTCTTCAGAAATCTGCGTCAATACAAGTACGAGAATCAAGACCAAGCAAGTACCAGTATCCCAAGAAATCCAGGAATGACATCTCATGACAGGAATCCGACAATACTAGTCCGTGAACTATCGTGTCTGAGAATCAAGTAAAGACACTACGACTGAATCGGATATAGCAAATATCAAGACAATGAAAACTATCAGTGAATGTACTCACCTGCTGTCCTGAGCTGTATGGTATATCAATGCTCAGAGCGGTATCAGAAGACCTAATATGAGATACTGTAAGTTAATTTAGGTTTAAACAAGTTTAGGAATGATTTACAATGAATGATATGCAATCTAGGTCAAACTAGGTCTCACTGAGTCACACTAAGTCCTGTCAAGTCAATCTAGGTCAAATCAAGTCATATCAAGTCAATCTAAGCCAACCCAAGTCAATCCTAGGTCATACCAGGCATCACGGGTCAAAACAAGTCGAAGAAAGTCAAACGGGATCAAGAGTTGGCCTACAGTTGACTTTTGGTCAACTTGTCAACTCTGGTCAACTCTGGTCAACTCTAGGTCAACCATGGTCAACCCTAGGTCAATAGTGACTAATAGTTGACTTTTGGTCAACTACAAAAGTCTAATGGAAATCGGGACTAATTTGGGTAAAGCGTTGACCCAAAGTTGACTTTTGATCCAAAAAGTCAACCGTGGTCAACCGGGGCCAAGACTAGGTCTAGGCGACTATTTCTAACTATTACCAACCTCTACAACCCATATCCAAGTCCATCTTGGACTTCGAAACTCATATCTTGGCCGTAGGCCAATATCCTATTTACCCTTTTTAAGGGTAAAATTCTACCCTCGGCGATAATCTAGATACCCTACCTACGCTAGTTATTTTGACCCGATCTTCCTAGGGTAGTAGGGTACTATCCTATACATATAATATCTACCAAAATACCTAGGTATCGTGGACATTCGGTCCACGATACGGCCCGTTGTCAAAATCTTGAATATTTCAAGATACGCACCGATACGGCGCGATACGGGCGCCCTACGACCCCGAATTCCACCCGAAAGCCTACCCGCAAAATCTAAATCACGTATTCATGCCCCACGCCAAGTTTCAACTCAATCGGATACTCCGAACCGTTTCGCCCTCTAACTCGGTTTTTCCCTTTTTCTATTCTAGCTTTTTCCCTTTTCTTCTAACTTCTTCCTATCTTTTCTTCTAACCTCTAATTCTTTTCTAACTTCTCATTCCATAATCTTTTTCTACTCTTCTCTACGATTCCAACCATATAATACTATATATATCTAATATAATATATATATATATATATATTATATAATATATATATACACATAGGTAAAAAGGGGGGGTTTTATTAGGCTTAAAGGCCATGGGGGGGGGGGGATTTCTTCCTGCAGCAGGTAGCTGCTACTGCTGCAGCAAGCTGCTGCGGCTGCTGCGTGAATCTTCGTCTTCTTCGCCCTCTTCTATCTCCCTA
>JANAVB010008020.1:0-47599 GCA_029216955.1 Iris pallida
GAGTTGGGAGAAATTCTGGCCTCAAATCATGCAATAAGACATAAAATAGCCAAAACAGGCACTATGCGGCCTATTCTACGACATGCGGCCATTCTGCGACATGCGGCCTCATGCGGCCCACACGCGACATCATGCGGACCAACTACGACATGTGGCCTATGCGGCCCATTCACAACATCATCATGCGGACCAACTGCGACATGCGGCCTATGCGGCACATTCACGACATCCATGCGGACCAACTGCGACATGCGACATCCATACGGACCAACTACGAGAATATGTCGTACATTCTGCTAGATAACCATACCCGTAGGCAGAAAGTAAGTAAAGTGCAATCGAGCTAACACGTGCTCGTCGGCTAAACGTCTCAAAAGAATATTTTTACAATGGAATGGGAGAGCAAAATAAAATCCACTCGTTGCCAGGTTACGCCTGGTGGTCACCATCTGGCTGGAATGTAGGGAGATCCTCTGGAGCTGCTCCGGTATTTGGCCATACAAAACCAGCTGGGTCAGATCCCAGAAAGAGCAAGTGCCACAAAGGAGGCTTCACTTAAGAACTAAAACCAGCAATTAGCACAAACATAATTATATAATAAAACCAGCCATTCAAGAGCCAAACTTGCGTAAAATCAAAATTTCCACCACATGGAACTCTCCATCTTCGAAAACAACCAAGTCCAGTAGATCAAAACCATGAAGATCAATAATACTAAAACTCCGATCTACATGAAATAAGCCATGGAAATTAAAATTGCCAAGTGCTAAAGTGTCTTAAAATCTCGTGAAGAAGACAATGGAACAACAAATTTGAGTTCCTCCATAAAGCAAGTTGCACTTGCCTACTGCGGGTGGTCGGTGGAGAAGTGAAAAGAAGAAGAAGAAGAAAATGAGTAATGGAAAATGAATGAGAGAGAGAAGGGTTGTTGGGTTAATAAATGGGGGATGGTGGTAGATAGAGATTTGCATACTAACCCAAACCAAACCCAACCAGACCGAACTCAACCGAACCCGAACCAAGCAAATGAAATGCCAAAATAAACCATGAACGAGACATGCAATATGAGTCAAACACGTACACGTATACCAAAATATGTAATACGAACTACGGGCGTTACACAAATCTAGACTATTAGTTGTAGTCTAAACTATTACTACTACTACTCTGCTAAGGCCGAGTAACATATAGAAACATTAGATAAATTTGGAAAAAAAAGTACTAAGCAGCATAGCTTTAAGATTTTTCTTATATGTGTATTTTCTATCACACAAGAATATCTAGAATTATAGATATATCAATGATAATAAAACCTCGATTAACTCTTAAATTGTTGGATATATTGACTTTTTCTCGTTGAAATCCATAAACAAAAACAACAAAAATTAAAGTTACCGGCCTCCGGGGAAGTCGCGCACGGAGCACTGCCTTAAGAGTTAATCCGGGTTTGTGTGTAGACTTTTTTCGAATGCTCCTAGTGGTAAAACCTTTGCTCTACCTACCGGTATCTTCTCGTTGCACACAACTTGGAAAGAGTGACCTTGAACTTAGCTCTGCCCAGAGCAAGGAAAAGAAGAGAATGAGAGATTTTTGGAGAGATTGAGTTGGAACAGGATTTTAATATTTTCTTTTAGATGTTCCATATTCTCAGAAGGTTGAGAATGCCACAATATATAAAGGGCTCAAATCTATTGCCAATGGACAAAATTCAATGGGTTTAAAAGCAGATGTTATGAAATAAAGATAAATTCAATAGATTTAAAAGAAGACGCTACGAAATAAAAACAATGCAAAAAAAAACATGGTTCATTGAACCTGGACGTTCAAAATATTAAAGAGAAATAATATAAACACTATTCATATGAATGCACAGCTGATGTGGGACTAAAGAGATTGGAATTTGAGCTTTTGCTCATCTTGTGTGAAGGAACAAACACACAAAGCTAACAAGTTTTTTGGCTTTTTTTTTCAAAAAAGGAGACACCCGTAGGCATTCTTTGTGCAATTATAAGTGCCCTTTATAAGTGCCTTTTCTTTTGTCTTTTGTCTTTTTTTCCCTTGTAGTTTAGGGGGGTTCAAGTGAAACGTACTTAACAAACTACTCTCAGGACTAGGAGGCAGACTGTTTGGATATGGAGATTTTAGGACTGGATTTGTACTGTTTGGACACGGAGACCTACTATGGCGTGGGCTCATATTCCTTCTGAGTAGTTGATTTATTGTATGTTGATATTCAGTCAGTTTGTATAGAGTTTATGACATGATACGTGACTTGTCATAGAGACTATTGTAAGTGATGTGAGTGACTAATCATGACTATTTATAATGATATTGTTATTATTATGTATTAGCGCACTAAATAATATTTCTTGTTATGTAGACGTGTAATGACGATTCGACATGACGAAACTTAAGTTTGTTATAGTGCGATGAATTTGATCAATATCCGCCAATGTTTTATCGTATTGATAGTTTGCCAATTTTAATTACTTATTGTATGTTAGTCGTATCGCAATGAAACTTTTGTCGTTGGATTCACAACGTCGAATTATCTATGTGATGGTGTGCTCATCCAATTATGAGAAACTTTTTCAGAGCGCTACATGTGGTGCCAGCGATCCGACATCGCCTAATGTATTTGCAATTTGCTCATCGAATTTCACTTACGAAAGCATTGATGAGTTCTTGTCATTGTTCTGGCATTTGTTGATATATTACTTCTTTTTTATTTTTGGCATATACTAATTTCTCTCATTTTTTGCACGTGGTGGGCCCCACGTGTCAGCTCAGTTCACTTAATAGATAAATTTTTACAATTGAGCTTTTATGGACTATTTGATGCTGCACAACAATTCTGTATATTATTCTAGACGTGTGGTGTTACGTCCCAGTCCCAAAATACGAAAATGGAGATGGACAGGGCCATATACATCGTACAAGATACATATAATGTTCTACGACGGTCGCGGATGTTGAAAAGACAAGTGAGAGGACTATAGCATGCATAGACGTTATGGCCGATGAATCCTAACTCTCAATCCAATATACCACAAATAACAATAATATGTCATACATGAAATTAATTAACGTCTGAAAACACATATCATATATGATCATGAAGCTAGAAAATAGAATGATACACTGCATAGTAGAACTACATATATGATCGTACTATCAACTATGTGTGTGTGTGTGTGGTGTGTCTATATATATATATATATATATATATATATATATATTATATATATATCTATCACGCATAGTAAAGTAATAGGAAGCATGCTCCAAAAGTACACGACTAACACTTTTCATAAGTTAAATGTCAAAAAATGAATATGAACATCGAGTGGTAAGGAAAAAGAGAGCCACTCACGTCTCGAGACCGCTTATCTAAGGTATGGATTATCTAGCAGAATGTACGACATATTCTCGAACTTTGTGGGTAAATTTGACCCCCAAAAACACGTGGGATAAAAATCCCAAGCAACAAGGAAGCTCGAGTTGAAGGAAAAACAACAAAACATCAACAACAACGCAACGATGATAAATAATACAAATAGAGATTGGAAAGAAATACAATATAGACCTGTGCAGTATCAACGCACGTATCATCAAAAAATATTGTAAACTAAGTTATCGAACGACAATGAACGGTGATCGACGAGGGAGCATAGAGACCACCATGGATTAGGATCATAATATATGCAACAAGGTGATCAAACTAAGTTATCGAAAGTTATATGCAAGAAGGTGGGAAAACATAGTAAATAATAAAAGACTATGTTTGAAAACCTTTTTGATATTCCACTTTCAAAAGCATCATGTATAATTTTATCTAAGAAATATTTTAACAAATGTCGCAATTCAAAATATAAAAACAAGCCTATATATATATATAGGCTGCAACTTAAAAAAATTTCAATCCCGATCGTCACGAAACCAAAAACTAGTTAGCAAATATCTCGTACTGCTACAGATTGTTTAATAAAACAAACATATCCAACAGAGTTCAAACATACAGAACGGCAGAACTATTTAACTAAATGGGCACTAATCCGATGATGGTTGATTGCAACGATGAAACACCAAACTTAGAACAGAGATATTCCCTTGCCCTTCTTGTCTCCGCCAATCTCAAAATGTTTGCACCTCTTGATTGGGTGCTGTGATACATGCTTGCAACTCTGACATTGCAACTTCAAGACGATCTTCTTGGTGGTTTTTGCCTTCTTGTGGAAAATAGGCTTCGTCTGTCCGCCATAACCTGACTGCTTACGGTAATAACGGCGCTTGCCTTGGACACATACTAGCCTTCCCCTTCTGTACTGGGTTACTTTGTGCAGGGGTGCTTCTTGCACTCTTTGTTCTTGCAGTAATTTTTTTTTTTAATTTCGGAACATTCACCATGGCTACTGCTGATTAAGGAAACCCTAGATTCGCCGCAAATTGAAAGGGAGAGGATATATATATATATATATATATATATATATATATATATATAATATATATATATATATATACTTCCTTTATTTTAAAAAAAACTAAAAGATACGCTTGTTTTTTTTGGTTAAAAAAAAAACTAAAAGATACGTTTGTTTTTTTTTTTTGAAGAAACAATAGTAAGAGTATATCTTAATATTTTAACTGTTTCGTAAAAAAGATTATTTTTTAGTTTTTTAAAATAGTTAGGATATATAGTAGTTTTTATATTTTAGTGGACACGTTTGGCAAAATATTCCTTTATTTAGTAATCTTAATACTTGCTAAACAGGGCCTTCACTTCTCACAATCGGCTCGGATCATCCTAGTCCGCCAAGGCCTCGTTTGGTTCGCAGAAAGGAATGGAAATGAAATCAATTTCTTAGCATTTTTTTTTTCCTGAAAAATTATAATTTCTATTGATTTTTTTTTGAAATACAAAGAATTTGGAAATAAAAGTGGATAAATCAAGGTAAAAATGTAATTCTTTGTTTGGATAGATGGAATTATTTTTCTCTATTTTCATCCGTGTCAGAAAAATATTTTTCAAGTTTGTGTCTACCGAACAAAGGAAAAGAACAAATTTTCTTTCCTAATTACTTGAATCCGTGAACCAAACGATGCTCAAGTTCAGGAGAAATTATTGTGTGGTCCGGCCTCACCACGTTGAGATGGTGAATGGTGAGTCTGGCTACTAATTTCTTGACACTTGGCATATTTAGCATAAAAAATTTAAAAAATTTGTAAAAATTATATTAATATATAGAAATTCAATTGGCATATAATTAGGAAAAAATAGATTTTTTTTTCTTTCAAAAACATTAAAAAGTTGACATAAAAAATAAAAAAATATAGTGATAATAGATTATGCCAAGTGTCAAAAAATTAGTGGTCTAGCTCACTATTCACCATCTTCACACAGTGAGTCCGACCATCCAATAATTTCTCCAAGTCCAGCCCACCAGTGTGAAATCTTCTCTATAACTGAAACATTTCCCCACTCAATCACAGGGAGAGAGAGAGAGAGAGAGAGAGAGAGAGATGAAGACGTTCGATCCATGGCCAATTTTCTTCCGGAGGGAGTTCCACAGGAACTGGCCGTTCCTTGCAGGATTCGCCGTCACCGGAGCCCTCATCGTCAAGTTCACCGCCGGTCTCACCGGTGAGCAAACCTCTTGATCGCCTATCGCGCTATTCTTCTCCTCTACCAATTCTTCTTCTTCTTTCTTCTTATTGTTCGGGTTTGGTGATTTTTTTGTTTCAGAGGAGGACGCGAAGAACTCGCGATTCGTCCAGGAGCACAATAGGTGATGTGCTGGTCTGATGCTATTTCGTAGATCTGCATAGTTTATTTATTGTTCTTTATTTATTTTGTTGTTAACTTCAGCCGATTACTCCATCTAGGGTTTAATTTGTCAAATTACGTTTCAGATCTAGAGAATCCCCCCCCCCCCCCCCCTCTTTTTAAGATTGTTGTTCTAGGTGATATTTGTTGCACGGGCACAAGTGAGTCTCACAAATACAACACTTCTGTGTCCCATGTAATTTAGCGTGTCCTATTGGTTTAGATCAAGATGATTGTTTTGTAACATTGGAACTGTGTCAGTCAATCCGGGGGGCAGAGCTGTTGTCCCCAAAATATTGATTAACAAACCTGTCTTCTCTTCTATAAAAATATGGGTCTCAGTCTCACTGGTTATCACCCACAATCAGTGGGATCCATATTTTTATAGGAGAGAAGACGTGTTTGCTATATAGATTTTGGGGACAACAGATCTGCTCCCCCAAGCTTAATGATGCAGTTCCAATTGTTGCAAAACAATATTATAGGAGAGGGGACATGTTTAATACACATGTTTTGGGGACAAAAACCTGCCCCCAAGCTTGGCGATTTATCTCTCCAAGCTAATTAGGTTTATACCTCGGTATTGTAACCAAAGTGCACCGCTCCTAGTTTGATCACGACGCCTTCAAAATCCTGTGGCTTTTCTATGGAATCATGCCTTATTGTTTAGTTTTACCCTCACTTGTTTCGAATGCAATGTTCCTTGCATGGCATTTACAAGGTTGAGAGAAGAGAGGACAAGGGTATGTGGATGTTCTTACTTACTCTGGCTTCATAGATCGTGCAATTATGAAGAAAATCTTAATCCAACAGTGCTTTTCCAACTTGATAGTTACTATTAAGCATGCAGCTTCCTTATTAAAATCATAGCAATATGTATAAGGAAATGTGGACGGGAAAGTTCCTACACTAATTAGTTCAAGTGTTTCAGCTTGGTTGCATGTCTATTTTTACGGCCCACATGATGCTAGTAACAGATATGAGATACCTTGATTGACCAAGCAAAGGAAAAGGGAAAACTACAGGAGAAACATTCCTTCTGGTGGTTTCACAGGGTAGGAAGTGCTTGGACTAAGTGGGGTTTGACTGGTACTGAAAAGTAAAATCTGTACTCTTCAACATTCTGTTGACATACCTGAAGCCTTTGACTATCTTGCATGTGCATACATTCAGCATCTTCCTATTCATCAACTAGTAAAGGTTTTGATAACCTTGTCGAGGTAGGGTAGATTTGCATATCTATACATCTTACATCTACATCGTCAGATGGACGTTTTGTAGAATGGTTGGAGCATGGATAATGTGTTTGGTAAGAGAATGTGATTTTATCCCTTGACAAGGGCTGGAACTTTTGAACTGATATTTTTAGTATAAATAGTGCAAATTCATGGCTTATGGTTTTGGTATGTGCCAGCTGCTATGGAGCTACTATTTTATTTATTCTAGAGACAATTAGTGGTCTGCCCTTTTAAAGTCATTATTCTGTGTACATAGTTCACAACAACAAGAACAATTATTAAGCCTTTCATGCAAAATTTTGGTCTGCTACATTAGAGTTTTTTCCCCTACATTTAGCTCTGTTAAGGTTCATGTCATCATTCTTATGCATGTGAAATGACATTGTAAATGACAACGTTGAATATCAGTAACTTCAGATAGTCTAGCACATAATTTCTAGGTTGGAGCATATGTTCCGATAATATCAAGAACACCCTTTCTCGTGCCTCTAAAGGGCTAGTTCATACTTGTACCTAGCCATATTTTTTCAAGATAAGTAGTAGAGGAAAATGAAATGTTCACAGGGAGCTGCAAATAATTCCTTATATTCCATCAATTGGTGTGAATATGTGGGTTGAAACAGATTAGATGTTAACTACACAAATCTATGGTGTTTAAAGTAAAAGGTTCGTCATGTAAGCACCCTTTTTGGACGTAAAGGGTGGGCCAGCCAAAGGAGAAGCCATAGGAGTAGGACAACCAAGCAGTGTTCTAAATCGCAGCCGCCTAGGTGGTAGGCGGTCTCTCTCCGCACCGCTTTTCGGTAGGCAATGGAGTATGCGGCCAACAGAGGTTGACATCATAGGCGGAGGTGAGGCGGGCATCTAGGCACCTAACAAGATATTTTGGCCAAAAAGATTTGTAAGCATTATGGGCCTATGGTTAACTTTTACAAAATTAAAACTTTATAATTTTCGTTCTACAACTTAGTTATGTAAGGAACACCCTTAAAATATGCGTATTATGCAAAAAACAGTGGTAAAATAGTAAAAAATGTTCAAAATGTATCGACCGCCTAGACAGCCTAGGGGGTAGGCAGACTCTCTCCACCGCACACCCGCCTACCGCCGTTTAGAACCTTGCAACCAATCTATGGTCTATTTAACTTTAACAACTCACAATCACTTTTCTTCCTTTCCTTCCCTTCATTTTTATTCCTGATTCCTATGAGTAGTAGATTTTTTGAAAATTCGTATCTTGAAGTAAAAAATTGTGTTTTAAGAAGCATAAAAGATAGAATGTTTTATAAATGGGGAAAACGATAGGGAAGAGAATTTGGAGAGGAAAAAAAAAGGGTCAAGATTGAAAACTACACACTTGATATCCAAGCAATTCAGAGGAATAGATCCAATAGAAGTATGATGAAGAAATGCACTATGGTTACCGTGCAAGTGCAATAGTAATGCTTAGGTCTACTTGAATGATAGCCTTGCTTGTAGTTTTATGTTTATCCTTAAGATTTGTCTTATTTAACTAGCTAAGCTTCTAACAATATATATTATATGTATAATATCCAATGAAGTGATGTAGTCCGAGTCGCAAGGCTCAAGAAAAACGCTCATCCAAATGAAGCAAGACAAGCACGTGCAAACACACAGGAACTCACGGTGTTAGACTATAAGGATTCTAATTCTGACAATAAACAGAATCAACACATAATAGTAGTCAAGCCATCCATACCTCTCGTACAAAATCAGGTAAATAACAGTTAAGTAAAAAAATTAAAGCTAGAAAAAACAATAGTAATCAAGTTGTTGGCAGTCAAAATCCATTGCGGCAGCCTACTGCTAGTAGCACAACGCCGATGTGATATCCTAGAGCCCTCCTCAATGTGGTGGCCTGTAGCCCATCGCCGACACATGTAGTCACCTACAGCTCGCCGTGGGGCGGTGGGCTACTGGTCACGAGAACATGAACCCCAATCCTCATGACAAAAACAACAATCAACTGCTCCACTTTGCTGTCCTCATAATATCCAAACCAAGGTTCGCACTATCGGTATCGAAATCGGACCCTTCCTATGAGTAGTATCAATATCAACGGTATCGGTAGTATCAAAGTAATTTTAAGTATTTTATGTGTTGCTTTTTAGTAGTTATGAAATTAAATGAAATAATAGTCACCATTGTTGATTGTTTACTTGTCATAATTTTTTTCATTTACATGCTTTTACATGTTTACTGATGGGTCTTTACGTTCAATTTTCTCTATCGAATTGACTTGGAAAGAGATCCCCACCGTCGGTATTGGTAGCGGTCATTATCGGATCAGAAAATGCCAAATCATATCGATATCGGTTGTACGGTATCGGTATTGGCCAATACTGCAAACTATGATTCAAACCCCGTAAGTGCCTCCAGTCCCATGTCGACCATCACCCCTACCCTTCTCCACTCTCCCTAGCGCCTACCAAGGTTAACTTGTCCCTTCAAGATACTCGTACTAATCTAACACTCGTACTAATCTATGACAAGCATTTTGAGCGAAGTGTCGAATCCTAAGTCAACTCTAGCTCCACGGTCTCTTCAAGAGACTCTCATCCTAACCAATGACACTCTTCTTGTCAACCACAACAAGGTCATGGACTACGAACCCAAGCATTTGTAGTTGCAGAGTCCTTAATATTGGTCTATGGAGAATCATGAGGAGGCAGAGGCGTTAGCTTCAATGGTGACCAGGAAGGGGGTTTATGGCATCGGTAGGAGAGGGAAGAGAAGGGTGTTAGAAGAAGATGAAGGAAACTGTCTTTTAGCACACCTAATCTTTCAATTAGGTTATTACAATTTTTTTTTTTTGGCTGGGAGTGAAAGTTGGTGACTTGTAACTATTTTCTAATAATTTTAGGGACTTTAGAAATTAGCAAGATTTAGACATTTGTTAACATCTAGTAGCTTTAAGGGACTTGTAAGCAAAAAATCCCATGTGTAAATTCTATTATAAGAACATATGTTTGTTCCTTTTGTCGGTGAAAATACAATTGTATCACCTGACTCAAAACCAGAATGAGAAGTCATAGCAGCTTACAACAAGGGACTAAGAGTCAGAATTTGAGATTCTGAGAAGCCATAAAGTCATAACATAATTTAAGAGTCACTCAAAATAGAATTTGAGAAGTCATTTAAGTTGGGTGCAGATTTAATGCTGCTTAAGAACATAAAAGCTGCACGCCTAAGCGCCAGAAAGGTACGCGAGGTAAGCCTCATTTGTGCCTAGAGGTGTGCCTTGGTAAGACTGATAATAACCCTCAATTAAATTCCTACTCCTTTCTCTACATTCCAATCTCTGTAAAACACTACTGTGGGCGAGAAAAATCCTAAAAAGTAACTACATTGGACGGGTCCAATAGAGGAATCAACATGTGGTTATACAAAAATACAATAGCTGTTTGACCTTCACCCTCTTTCCTCCTTACCCATCTTTTAGTCTTTTTCCATCAAATATATGATTTTCACCTTGTATTTCTACATGTTGGTTACCTTGGTTGTAATGAGTGTCATTAGTTGCTACAAGATGTTTCTAGTTTATCAACTTTATTGGTTATATTTCCCATTTCATGGTGGATGACCATTTTCATCGTGTTTTATACACTTGGTCAAGTTGATGATGTGGCAAGCTTGTTCATTTTGTAGGGGAGAGTTTTAGTCACAAACTGAAGAGGAGTTTTAAATATATAACGATAGGAAAGAAGCTAATTTGCTATGGCGATGTCAAATCACCGCTAAACTTTGGACATTTGCAGGATCACCCTTACCATTGTTTTTTTTGCAGCCACATTATAGAAGCTTGTAGGCAAGGTTGGAATGGTCTGGACGTGTAATAGAACTGGTGGGTGTGCCTTTCTAACAGATACATATGATTCAATTGAAGAATGTTGTTTGAGATGGTTTTGGCATTTGCAATGACGACCGGGAGATGTGTTGGCAGGATGGGTGACCAGATAGTAGTTGAGTTGTAAAATTAGAGTGGCCTAGATGATCCGGATTTAGATGAAGCTAGGTTAGTTGAGGGCGTGCCTTGGTGCGACATTTAAGGCTCGGGGTTTTGTATCGTCAAGGTTGTGGGTTAGAGTCGCATAAACCTCACCATATATTGGCAGTAAGGCTGTATTCATCTTGACCCTCCCAGGATCTCCATTGGCGGAAGCCTTGTGTTACTGGATGCCCTTTAGATGAGCTTGGATTGATGCAGTAAAGAGGATCTGGTTGAAAGATAGGATTCAAGCAGCCAAGCCGATAATTTGTGGTAAAAGCTTTGTTCTTGTTGTATGAATAATAGTTGATATTGTCATGTAGCTTTTAAGTTCAATTCCTTTGAATGTGGTTTAAATTGCATATGAAGCAGCAATATGACCTGTAGCTTCTACTGGATAAGAAGGATTATTAATTTTAACGATTTTTTTTACATGTATTTTGTTTAACTTGTTTTAATATTTTCAATGCATTTGTGACTATTAGTATAATTTTATATCTCTTGCTTTGTCCTAACTTCTATCAAAATATTGCCGATATCTCAACTTTTCAAGTTTGCCAAATTTTGCCCTAATGCCAAACTTGCGACTACGAATACAAGGCCTTAAGAAAAAGGTTGCGGAGTAGATTTCTCATGACTTCTAAACAAAAACTATCATTTTGTTTAATTGAAATGTTTCAGCCTTTCACTATAGTATGATTCAAGCTTCTGATTGTCATTGAGACTAAATGCTTTCCTTCATTTCGTTTAGGTGAACGCCAGTGGATTGTGGCTGAATTGCTGTTACTTGCAGGAAGATGTGTTTGCTTGTGATATTTTCTTGCATCCAATCTACCTTTGGGTTTCTTGATATGTAATAAAGGAATTTTGAGTGTTGCTACCATTTCTTACGCTTAATTATGGACTTGAATCAAACTTCATTCTGCCAATTCATGGAAACCTTTTTTTTCCCTCTGTTAGTTTCTTCCGTTCCTGTAATGACCAATGGTAAATGTTCGGGATTTCGTTTATATACTCTATTCCAAGTGTCGGTCAGTTGCTCTTTTGTTACTGGCATGCTCCATCCCAAACTTCTGGAGTTACAGGTTTGAACTTGTTACAAAATCAAATTCTCCTACAGGATGATGGTTGTGTTAATGGGTTTGTAATGAAATAGTAGGACCATTGTGTTAAATACCAGTTGTTCGTGGTGAAAATAATTTCAAACTGCCGTATATAACTTATTAAGCAACGCGAGCAGATCCAAGTCTAGGATGTATGTAGGGGTGGGTACGGGTCGGACCGGGCCCAAATTTTATGGACCCGGACTGGATCCGTTAATTGGCGGGGCGGCGCAGGACGGCTCCAAAAAATATTGGAACCGGAACGGACTTGACCCGTTCGAAACGGGTTCGAACCGGGCCGACCCGCGGGTCCAAACGGGTCAAAAAAAGTTTTAAATTTTTTTTATAGTAGTAGACATTTACATATGTTTTATTATCTATAAGAAAAAAAAAACAAGTCTTATGTCTTTCCAAATTTTTAGAATTTGTTTATTAAACAATAACTTGTTCTATTATCTATCAACTATAATAGCAAAAAATTTCAAAATTGGTAAAAAAAATACATATCCCTATAAACGGGTTGGTCCGGAGTCCCCGTTTATGTAATTTTCTGAAAAAAAAAATTAGAATGATTGGGCTCCTGTGCTCTCCAAGTGATTTTTTCTGTCATTCTTGGTAAATGAGATGACTCCTGTCCAATGGTCTCTATTTGTGCTCGTTGCCGATCCAGTTGTGAACATTTGTTGCTGATACATTTGCTTTCGCGGAATCATGGAATTGAGAAGGAAAATGATTATTTTTCTATATTTGGGTGCCAAATGAATTGAGTAGAAAACAAAATAATTTTTAATGGAAAAAAAATTAGGGAGAAAAGTGATTCCATCCGTCCAAGAAAGGAATCACTTTTTCATATTGAAGTATTCACTTTTTTTTTCAAATTCCTTGGCATTTCCAAACCTAGGAAAGGAAAATCAATAAAAATTGTAATTTTTCAAAGGAAAGAAAATGCCAAGGAATTGATTTCCTTTTCCTTCCATTTCGCGAACCAAACGAGGCCTCCAAATCCACTGAGTAGTAATTTTGATAAGCTATAGTGGTGAATTTCTCAAGTCCGAGTCAAGGTGTGATTAGGACCGGGCGGCCCGGAACCTGGCCCGGGCCCGCCCGAGCCCGCTGTCACTTCAACCCGGCCCAGCTGCAAGCCCGACCCGCACTAGCCCCCATAACCCTTAGGTCCGGGCTGGGCCCAAGAACCCGAGCCCAGACCGGCCCGCAATTTTTTTTTTTTAACACAACGGCTGGCCCGCATAGGCCCGGTCAGCCTGCTTTAACGTTTATTTGAGTTTTTTTTTTTTTTTTTTGAATTTCTTTTGACCGTTTGGTTTTTTTTTACCAAATTACCCCCACTAATATAACCATTTTTGACCGTTTTTGGGGTATTTTGGTCATTTTGTCAAAAAATGACCAAAAAATCTTTCCAACAACTATATTTGGAGGGTAGGGAGGGTAATGTGGCTTCAAAAAAAAAAAAAAAAAATCCTATAAATAGGCCATAAATCTCATTTTCCAAATGCAAACCATTGTAACCATCACAAAAAAAAATTCAAGCTCACAAGAAGCTTTCAAGAAATTTTTGCAAGCAATTCCGACGCTCTACGACTTTTCGATCAAGCTCTCAATTCCGATCCAATTCTTTTTTTCTTCCCTTCCTCTTTCTAGTTGTTTTTTTTTTTAATTTTACATTTACAAAATAGTTTTCTTTCCTCCCTCTCCCTATTTTTTGAGAAAAAATAATTTTTGATTTATTTTATTTTCGTTTATCCTCCCTCTTTTCTAAATTATTTTTATTTGACTTTTTAAAATGGTCGGACAAGGTTCAACCAACCTACTGACGCTGCCAGACAGACTTCTGAATATTTTAATACTTTTTTGAGAAAAATTCTATTCCTGAGGATTTAATTGGTTTACCTCCTAAAGTTGCTAGTTCTACCGAAAATGTTGTAAAGAGGAAGGAAAAAAAAAATCAAAGTATTGAATTATTTTTGTTATAGTCCGAGCTCTCTAGCCTAGTGGTATTAGAGCGGACATCCGGAGGGGCCGGCAAGGTTCGAGCCCCCCAATTGTGTGTGTGCGTGTGTTTTCAAAAAAAAAAAAAATTATTTTTGTTATACTTAATGAAACTAATCCTGATGGCTCACTTGTTTTAGATCAGAAAGAAGAACCAGTTCCGTACGCGGCACAATGCAAGAAATGTTCCAACATATACAAATGGAAGAGGGGAGGTGGCACGGGTACCACATCAAGACACCACGAAACCTGCTACGGCCCGGACACAATAGCGGCATCCCAAATCCAGATAAGTTTTGGAGGTGTCACGAGTTCTTCAATGAGTACGTTTTCCTATTCCGTTGCTCGTCATAAAACTGAATTGACTAAATATATTATTGTTGATGAACTTTCATTCACTCCAGATGAAAGTGCATCTTTATATGATTATGCCACAAGTTCTTTAAATCCATGTTTTAGTAAAGTTATTAAAGCGCTGCTAGAAAAAAAGCTAAGAGACTTTTTACTGAAAAGAAAACTGCTTTAAAAAAAGTTTGTCGCATGTTAGTAAAATAGCTATTACTTCTGATATTTGGACAATTAAGCAAAATTATGCTTATATTTGTATCACGACACACTACCTAGATTCATAATGGATGTTGCAAAATGTCACGACCCGCACCCTGATTAGGGGAACGAGTACGTGGTTACGTCCAGCCTACGCCGCAGAATCGGCGGTAGAACGCTGTATAGGTCGTCTATAAATACTACAATTAGACAAAATATAAGGATACCTGTCATCTCCGCACAGAGGTATAATATGGTATAACTCAATCACAAGACAAACTAGGATATATAGCACGAAATAGAAATATGATAGAAAGGAAAACTGGAAAGGAGTTCAAGATCCAACACAAGCTCATAGATATAAACACATCACAGAAACTCAAAATATAATATAAAACTACAGTCTGAAAACACTAGCTGGATCGCAGTCCAGGCAAACCTATCTAACAGTCTAAACAGGGGCTATATCATCTACGGGCTCCAGGGGTAATGTCTCATCAAACTCTATCCTGGCCATACCCGTAAAAGGTAGAGCAATCAGCTAACATGTACTCTATAAACATCAACGGTTATCCTGTCAGAAAAATGAGCAAGTACAAACATTAACAACAGTTCCATATGAATTAACAAATTCTATAAGAGACAATTATAATGAAATATAAGACAAAGATATAGGATGACTTGGGAGCTATTCGGAAGCCGAGTTACAACCCGTAAACCAAACAAGGATCGGGATTGTAACCCTTCTCCCGAACAGAACTTAGCCTCCAATCAAGGTTTAGCATAAGATCATGTAGAACATGTGAGTACTGAATATCATAACATGGTGAGAAAAGTACTGAATGTAGAACTGAGCAGGATATATGATGTGATAAAATAAATATAAATGTGCCATAAATTATTAGAGCGTTATGTGATCGACTTGAAAAAGTTACAGGACAGGCTATCCACTTGGCCCGACAATCACATGAAAATAATTGGAAAGGGTCATGCCGGCCAACCTGGATAACGAGCACAAGAAATAAGATCTCGCTACACCCTACGTGAGGTGAGAGTGGCGCAAGCACAAAAATATAGTGACAGGGTGGCTTTGATCACATAGCCCCTAATAATTTTCCATCCCCGAATAGTATAATAGATCCAGACATGATACGTCATGACACGGGATTCCCTAAGAGGGTAGCTACTTCCTCTCAGGAATCGGGTCTATACAAGTACAGGGAACAAGACAGGAAATGTACCAATATACCAAAAAAATCCAGGAACAACATCTCATGTCATGATCCGAAGTATACTAGTCCGTGAACCATCGTGTCAGAAAATTAAGTAAGACACTACAACTGAATCGGATATAGCAGATATCAAGACAATGAAAACTATCAGTGAATGTACTCGCCTGCGGTCCCGAGCTGTCAAATGGGGTCGATGCTCAGAGTGATACCACAAACCTAAAGATGAGATATATATAAGCTAATTAGGGTTCAACAGTGTTAGGTAGGATTATATAATATGAGCTATGTAATCCAGGTCAATTTCAGTCCAACTAAGTCAAACTAGGTCACACTGAGTCACACTAGGTCACAGGAAGTCAAACCAAGTCAAACTAGGTCAAAGGTTGACTTACAGTTGACTTTTGATCAACTGGTCAACTCTGGGTCAAACTAGGCTAATGTTGACTAACAGTTGACTTTTGGTCAACTGGTCAACTCTGGTCAAGTTCTAGACATTTCTAGGCCAAGTGTTGACTGATAGTTGACTTTTGGTCAAGCAGTCAAACTTGGTCAACCGAGGTCAAAACTAGCCTAAGCATACTATTCATAATATTTACCTACCAAGATACCATATATCTTGGTCAAACAGGATCAACTCTAATCTAAGAATTAAAATATCAAGTTGTACCTCGTTATTCGTACATCGAAACCTACGACACGCAAATCGAGATAAGATAATCAACGGTAAGGTTTATAATCTTATCACAGTGATCCACATGATCAACTTGCCAATTTCAGCGATGTGAGATCACTGGAATCGACTGATCTCAGTTTCGTTGTACTAATTCCGAAATACGAACTTAATAAGAATTAATTATAATAAAAGGTAATACACAGAGAAATATCTACAAACATTGTCGGATGATGAAACAAACATCACAAACATGTCCAGAATGGTCAAATTAGCTAGGATAGCCTATCCATAAATCCAATTTGGACACAGGAACAAAAAGGTAATTTCGGGTCAAAACGGTGTCCGTGTCGGACCCGCTTTGCACCGAAAAACATGCAAGGATACTAGTCCACCAAACCTAACAAATTATATGTTCACAAATCCAGAATGACGATACGAACCCAACGGTATATCCAGAATTGGATTTCGTTGACCCGATCTCAAATTGGTCCGTTGACCAGGACATTGAAATTCCGATTTGTACGAAAAAACGTGTCAGAGCCAATGTCCTCAAAACTCAGCAAATTATATGTTAACGAGTCCAGAATGATGATACGAACTCAACGATATGTCCAGAATTGGATTTCGATGAGCCGACCTCAAAATGACCCGTTGACCCGGATATTGGTATCCGACTTGCACCGAAATATGTGTCGGAACCAATGTATACTAAAACCTAGCAAATTATATGTCAATGAGTCCAGAATGACGATACGAACTCAACGGTATATCCAGAATTTGATTCCGATGAGCCGGCGTCAAAAAGTCCTCTTGACCCGGACTGTGGGGCCCGCTTTATACCGAAATGCGTGCCAGGGCCCACGTCCTCCAAATCTAACAAATTATATATGGAAAAGTGCCAGAACGACACCATGAGTCTACTGGTGGTGTCAGAAATTGAATCCGGAGTCTCGGGTTCAAAAATAGAATTTTACAAGTTGGAAATTACGAATTCGGACGACCAATTTTGGCGTCGAATTCAACTAATCAAACGTGCTCACAATGAAACGAAACTTAAGGGGTAGAAAGAGGGTTATACCAGCTACGCATAGGAACATTGGCACGCCAGACGGAGCTGCGATGGAGGAGATACGAACCGACAAAGTTGGCTCCATAAAACTATCCAAAAATAACACAATTTAAAGCGTCAACTTGGTGGCCGGTTTTAATGTATCAAACGATAAAATTAACGGACAAAAATTGAGGGGAGTGAAGAGCTATATACCGATATTGTGATGGAGGAAAGAGTTTGCAGATCCAACAGTCGGATCTTTCGAAAAATGCGTACGAAGTCGCTGTCCCGAAATACGATTTTGATTTCGAATCCGAGCACATCACGGCGGGATCCCATGCAAAATGCACAAATCGCCTAGGCGGCGCGTCCGGGAGGACGGTGGCCGCCAAAGGGAGGTCGCGGGGGTCGCCTGGCCGGAGGGGGGTCGTGGTGGTCGCCACGCGCGGTGGGGGCACGACGGTGGCTGCTGTCACCCAGCGCCACTGCTGCTGCTGCGTGCTGTCGCAGCTGCTGCTGCATGCTGCCATAGCGGCAGAAGCACAGCCAATGGCGGCGGCACAGCGGCGGGGGCGACGAGGCGGTGGATGGTCGAAGGAATAGGTCGTGGTGGTGGCTGGCGGAGGTGAGGTGGCATGCGGTGGTGGTGATGAAGTGGTGTGGTGATGGAGTGGTTGTGGTGGTGATTTAATGGTGGTAATGAAGTAGTGTGAAGATGAGAGGGAGGAGGGGGTCGGCCAAGCATGGATAGGGAGCTGCTGTTGAATGGGGCTGGTGTAAGGATGATGATGAGGAGTAATAAAGAGAGAGAGAGAGAGAGAGAGAGAGAGAGAAAGAGAGAGAGAAAGAGAGAGAGAGAGAATTATGTATGTGTGTGTGTTATTAAAGGGAGGAGAGAGAGAGATATTAAAGTTAGGGCCAGCCATAATTTGAGGGGTGTGGGAGTGAGTGTTGAAAAAAGTTATGTGGTGATAATGTAATGTAGTAGAATGGAAGGCTAGGATTTAAATAAGAATTAGATTATTTCTTTAGGGATTTAAATCAATGAACTATACATTAAATATTTGAAGTGGAAAAAACTAGGTATTTAATATTTTTGGTAGGAAAAAGTGTGTGTGGGTATTCATGAGGGGGCAACATAAAGTTTGGGTTGGGTTCGGTTGAGCCGGGTCGGGTCAAAATCGGACATGGTGCAATAATTGAATTTAAATAGGTATTTATGATCATGGATAAATAAGTAACATGTGGGGACTCAAATAAATGGGACACAAGTGTCATTTGGGTAGTAGGCTTCATGTGGGCCATGTCCATATATTGGGTCGACTAGGTTGGATCGATGTCGGGTCCCGAAATTAAATTGGAAGTCAGGTCACATTCTACGGTGGATAATTAATTGGCCTAAATTGACACAAAAGTTGTGCGAAGCAAATGAAGCACAAGATCGTGTGTCTGAGTGGGACACGAAGGTCATAGGTGTAGGGCGTCTCAAGTAGATCATGCATGAGAAGTTGGTTTCAAGAAAATGACTAGCCTTGTGCTCCTAAATTAAAAGTCACGGTAACGTGCATATGATGATCAAAGATAAAAGTGAGAAAATCAATTAATAATTATTTAAAGATCAAATGGTCTAAATTGACCCGAAGTTGTGTGAAGCAAAAAGAGTACAAAGGAACAAGTTTGGATGGGACATGATATATCAACATGAAGGTAATATTGTCTACTACACACTGATGAAGAGAGTTTCCAGAGATGGGCATCCCTGACGCTCCAGAAGTCAAAGTCACGGTAAAGAGCATTAAATCAAATAATAATCAAATAATAATATCTACTGCAAATAATTTATTTATAAAATTAAAAAAATAAGCCCTAAATTCAGGGGGCTTACATTCTACCCACCTTATAAAAATTTTGTCCTCGAAATTAAATCATCTAATAGGTCAAGCTAAAACATGCAACTGCTGTCACGACCCGCACCCTCTACAAGGGCACGTGACGCGACAACGCCCAGCCCTCACCGGAAAAACGGCGTGGAACGCTGTGTATTTTCTAGTCTGACAACAGTTTATATATATAACAAAACCTGTCGAGAATATAGTCAACTCCGAACGGAGGACAAGCAATGAATATATATAATGCTCAATCACAACTCTAAGACGAAAAGTAAAGACTGAAAGATAAAGACAATAAGACGATAAAATATAACCTGTCAAGTCCAGATACAAATAATATACAAGTCCAGTCTCTAAATACAGTCCAATATAATACAGTCTCAAAAAGTAACTGGGAACAAAGTCCAGTACAAAGACCTACTCTAAACTATACAAGTGGTATGGTCTCGTCAGGCGGAGCTACGCCCTGCGGGACCAAGTCTAGGCCCACTACGTCGTCCGGACCGTAGTAGGTACTGCAATCTCCCTCGTCGAAATCTGTAATATTTTATCAACAGTCCAGTCAGGATGGAACGAGTACATATATCTCATAACAGATCTCAAGATAGAATAAAAGCTATAAGACTGTAAATAGAGCATATACAATGAATCATGGAGTGTACATGTATGTATCATGGCATGGTAAGCTGTAAAGCTAGAGCTAGAACAAGAAAATAGAACGGGATCATGGCATGTACACAATCAAGGTAAGCTATATATCCAATGTGTGTGAGTAGTAGTTTCGACTTGTGATCGGCTTGGGTACCTGTCAAGAATCGGCCTGGCAAGTCATAAGTGCGGTATATGACTCATACTGTTCGGGAATGCGGGATGGATCTGATCACAGGCCTACGCTACTACTCCCCCTACCCCAACTGGTAGAATGGATCCAAACAGGACACGTCACTGCACGAGATTCTAATGAGAAGGTAGCTAGCCTTCTCTAGAATCAGTGACCATATATCGAGCAAGAGCTACAAGGGTGCTTGCACAATATATCCTAACCTAAGAAGGAGAAAACATCTCTCGTCGGGATCCAAGAATACCAATCCGTGAGAACCATGTGTCGGGAATAAGCATATCAACACTAAGTACATGAATCATAACAGTTATCATAACTTGGGAATAAGTATCAGAGAATGTACTCGCCTGTAAGATGATAAAATACGTCGACTGGATCAACTGCAGTATCTCGAGGACCTATAGAGAACAAGACGTATCAATACTAAGTTTAGGAAGTAAAGTTAAATCAAATTAAATCCTATTTAGTCATTCTAGGTCAAGACATGTCTAGTCGGGTCAATCTTGGTCATGGGAGAACATTAGAAGTTAAACCGGATCAATCTAGGTCAAAAACTGGCTTACCGTTGACTTTTGGTCAACGGATCAACTCTGGTCAACTCTAGGTCAACTCTAGGTCAACCCTAGGTCACTGGTGACTAATAGTTGACTTTTAGTCAACTGTCCAAGTTGAATGGAATTTGGAACTAATTTGGGTAAAGAGTTGACTCATAGTTGACTTTTAGTCCAAAAAGTCAACCGTGGTCAACCGGGTCCAAGACTAGGTTTAGACGGCTAAATCTGCTTATTACCAACCTATACAATCCATATCCAAGTCCATCTTGGACTTGGAAACTCGAATCTTGGTCGTGGGCCAAATCTCTATTTTACCCTTTTTAAGGGTAAAATTCTACCCTCGGCGATAACCCCGTTAGCCTACCTACGCTAGTTATTTTGACCCGATCTCCCTAGGGTAGTAGGGTACTATCCTATAGGTTCGTTATCTACCATAATACCTAAGTAAAGTAGACGTCTAGTCCACCTTACGGCCCGTTGCAGATATCTCGAAGATTTCGAGATACGCACTGACACGGCGCAATACCGGCGCCCTATGACCCCAATTTCCACCTGGGAGCTTACCCGCAAAATCTAAATCACGTAACCTAGGCCTATGTCAAGTTTCATCGCGATCCGATGCTCCGGGCTCAATTTCGCCCTCTAACTCGATTTCTAATAAAAACCTTCTTTTTGTTCTCATCTCAACCCTCTTCTTTAACTCCACTCTAATTCTTCTTCTTCTTAACTTCTTCTTCTTATTCTCTTAAATCTAATTCCTCCTCATACTCCTCCTTCCTACTCTCTTCTTTTTGATCTTTTCTAATTTCTCCTATTCCCTTTCTCAACTCTATTCTTCTTCTTTTCACTTCTTCTAAATTTCTTTTCCTTCCTTCTTCTATCTAACTTCCTTATCTATTCTTCTATCAATATATATATATATCTATAGATATATATATTTACATATATATATAACTATGGGGGGGGGGGTTTATGGTGTACAGGGGGGTGAAATAGGGGGGGGGGGAGGAGCTGCCTATGCAGCTCCTGCTGCTGTTGCTACTGCTAGCTGCTATTGCAGCTGCCAATGCTGGCTGCTGCTGCTTTGCTCTCTTCCCTCTTCTCCTACTACTCCTCCTACTTCATTCCCTCCTCTCCTCTCTTCTATATATATATATATATATATATATATATATATATATACCTATATATATACCTATATATCTATATATCTATCTATCTATTTCTATATATATATATATATATATAACCATATATCATATCCTCTCCTCCCATCTATATATACACACATACACCTCTACATATATACACACACACGTATACATATTATATATACATACATATATATATATACAAATACACATATACCTATATATATATATTCACAACCACACACACAACCACACACACAACCACACACAACCACACACACAACCACTCTCATCCTCTTCCCACCACTCTCTACACACACACACACACAAATACATACATACATACATATAATATCCTATATATATATATATATCTATACATATACATATATATACATACATATATATATACATATATATATATACCATTAACATATAAAAACCCCTAAATTAACACTAACCAAAAATCTAGGGAGAAACCTACAAATAGTGGGGGCAAAGTGTAGAGAATTGAATTCTCTACACTTAATGTAAAGAACTTAAATGAAAAGGAGCAATAAATGAAGGTTTAAAGACAAACCTAAAGGAGTTGGTTGGAGAGAGAACTTGAAGAAAAGAATTTGAGAAAGAGAGAGAGAGAGAGCTTGATAGAGAAGACAAGGGGGGGGGGGGTTACTACATGGCCGGCCACCTCCATGGGGCTATTGGGTTGGGATCCAATAGCCCACAACCCACTAACTCTAGTTTGGGTTTATTTTGAAATCGGGTTGGTTCGGTTTGATTCGGTTTGATTCTAAACGACTAATTAAGTCTCTAAATTGACTAATTAAGTCATGGAAATTAGGTTAATAATTTCTAGCCTATTTATGATGGTACATGGGCTAAGCCCAGCTAGTATGGGGGTCCCACTAGGGTCCAGGCTACCCGGGTCTCCAAATTGGGTCCGAATTGGATAAAATTCAAACCGACTCAAATAAATTCCTAAAAATCATATAAAATTAAATAAAATTTCTAAAATATAATAAAACTTGAAAATGACAAAAATACCCCTAATTTGAAAAATTGGGGGTGACAACTGCTATGGCTACAGTACCCAATCTGCTACCCTTGTGATCATCTATGTTGTTTCTTTCTGCAGGTATTTTGGTTCAGGTTTAACAAAGGTCATTCTATCATAAACTACGTCATCGAACCTAAGCACAAGATTCTAGTCCTAAATCCATAGTCACAACAATATAATATTTTTTACTCCATCTAAGATACCTTAAAATTAATTTATACTATCAAACTAATCATTCTTAATGGTTTCTAAGTCCACTATAGTCAGTCACTCATATCTGTCCTATAAGCTTAACCCAATAAATCCCTAGAAAAAATATACTCATTATAATCACATAATAACATATTATAGTTACACTACAGAATCTGCTAACAAGGCTTGGCTATTTCAGTCATCAATTAAATAGAAGGTAACAAGGACCTAAGACTGGGTCTAGCAATCCATATCAATATTCAGACAAGGTAAGGGTCAAGCAAGACAGGAAAGATTATCGAAATATTTCCAAGAATAGTACGAGGCCAAGCAAGATGCATAGGACGTAGCCGAAGTAAAACTCAAGAACCATATACCTCCGAAATTATGTCACATGAAGTTACTATCGTGCTAGTGCACATCTGGCTGCGATTAACTTCCTCGTTCCATAATACGACGGATGGCTGCAGTACACAGCTGCCACGCCAGATAATATAGATTCCTGAACTTAACTTGGCTAAATCCGTGAAATATTTCCAAATAATTTTTACAAAATAAAGGAGAAGATGTTACTCAAAATGCTTATGGATTGGTCCAAGTAGAATTCAAAAAACATATTTAACCATGATACCGTTATCCGAAGTCATACCTCGCCAGTATTTCTCTGGATGCAAACTCCCAATTTCGTAATACAAGGATAAATATACTTTTCGAACCTTTCCTGAATTAACCCATGAGGCACTTTCAACAATTATTGGAAAGGACAAGAAGAATTACCCAAGAGGTTAGCGAAGAAGAGTTTAGTCAAATCATAGGAAAGATGGAACATAAAACAATCATGTTGAGAAAATCTTACTTGTGGCTGTAGATAGACAGAGTTAACCAAGACGGAGAAGAATGATGATAAAAATGTGTTCTTGCTCATCCGGTCATAACGAAGTGATCCGATTTAAGATATAATCTGATAACCATATACGTCTTTCTGAAATTATGTTGCCAGAATTTTTGCCACGCCAGTAAGCATAGCTGCAATAAACGATAAAGTCCATAACTAAGGTATACACCCTAAAATCATATCATCTGGAATTCTTACCACACCAACCGGTATGGCTGCTAGAAAATCCAAATTCCATAACTAGGATAAGCATATCTAAAATCAAGCTCTATGTCCTTGTCATGCTAGCTTGCATAGCTGCGATAAATTCTAAACTCCATAAATAAAGCAAACATTTACCTTATCAGGATATACCTTAATTCAATCCACAAAATTTATCTCGATGCAAGATCAAAGTCAACAACGAACATCAGGAATCAAAATCAACAACAAATCAAGGAAGTGTAAATAGAGGCAAGTGGGAACAGATTCAAGAGTTTTCGAAATAAGATTCTCAGGGGTTATCCCTGGAATTTATCAAGAGTTCCTAACTGTGATTGAGCAACTCCTATCATAACCTAGAACCTATATCCTAATAGCAGGCTCGTAGCAGCGCTCTAAGTTAAGCACCACTACGAATTCGCACTAGTTGCGACTCTGACCTGCATGGGCCACCACACAAAGGCGCATCATCTGTCTAAAAATATTGGAATTTCCACACATGGGCTCTGTAATTGTAGGCGCTATTTCAAAACACGTGCATGAATATGATATTCACCATAAAATATTTTCTGTATCTATTGATAATGCTAGTAATAATAATTATGCTATATCTTCATTGTCTTTACTATTCCAGCCCATTTTAGAAGGTAGATTATTGCATATTAGGTGTGCTTGCCACATTATTAACTTAGTTAGAAAATAATGCCTCGAGCTTTTTAGTACATATTTAGAGACTCTTAGACAATGTTTACACGGCTTGAACATGTCTCCAAGTACGCAACAAGCTTTTAAAGCCACATGTGCACATTTTAGTATTTGTTTTAGAAGATTTGTTAAGGATGTACCATATAGATGGAATTCGACATATTTAATGTTGAAATCCGCAATTCCCTTTAAGGTGCTTTTACATATTTTTGCAATATGGATCACAATTTTGAATATCGAATAACTGATGATGATTGGATAGTTGCTTTCTTCTATTTGTGAATTTTTAGAAACTTTTTACAATGCTACATGTATTCTTTCTGGTGTTTATTATCCCACATCTTGCTTAGCTTTACGGAAACTTTGTAACATGTCTTACTTATTTTCTAAATATAGAAATGTTTCTAATTTTGACTTTGTTGTCAAAAAATGGAAGCTAAAGTTAATAAATATTGGGGTGATGTACCTCTTTTATATTGTTTGGCTTACATTTTTGATCCTACGATCAAATTATATGTCACGCTCCAGTCCCGTAGGACCGATCGTCCTCGCTAAGGCGTGATGCCACGTGAGCCTAGGTTGCGCTCGCAAGGTGGATTCCATAACGACCGATTACAGGCTAAGCGACGGGATCGTCGCACAGAAGTCCCAATAGCAGAAACATTGAATAAGCCAGCGAAAAGTTAGAACCAAAACACAAGTCAACAAAAGGGGCTCTTTATTGATATTGAACAAGGATTACAAAAGTGGCACGAGTCCATGATTACAATCACTCAATCTCACTCTTCTCTCAAGTTACAAGTCTATTTGCTCTCTCTCATTTCTCAATACAAACCTTGACGAGCCAGCGGATGGTTTAGAAGACAATGTCCATACATTATGTCACATATAAGTCCAAACTCTATGCGGCTGTACGTCCCGAAACGCCAAGGAACTCCGTGCCTCGACGCATCCAAGCAAGCTCCGCGCCAACGAGCTTCTACCTGTGCCTACACATGAAAACTGTGTGGGTGTTAGTACTCAACTGTACTGGTGGAGTGAGCTCCTCGCCCACTCATACAAAACCAACACGTTTATTTACTTTGTGCAACATAGTTCCTTTATGATTGTCTTTTTATTCTTGCCTTATGATCAATTTTAGGACACAGACGCCTAGCCTATTTTGAGTCTCTAAACCGTCATCGTGCCATCGCACGAATAACTTACTTATCCTTGTGCCTCTAGACCCTTCTCATGCCAACAACGTCAACTTATCGTCTCGTGCTTACCTTTTGGCCCATACTTTAAGACTCAATCACACGGTCGTGCCATCAACTCTATTCGTGCATCCACAATTAGGTCGTGCCTCGCAACTCAGTACCACTTAACCAACTTTGTCTTACGATCCTTCCCGACTTAAACTTGAAATGACTTAATCCAACTTACTTATACTTTTGTGTCAACGACTCACCAACCGACGTCACACTTCGTGCCGTAGCACGGTGTCTTCATTGCAGCCAAATCTTAGGCCCAAATATTGTGTAGTAAATCGTGCACACATTCAACTCGACTCATTATTACCGTGCACATAGGGCTGCAATGAGCCAAGCCGTTCGTGAGCTGCTCGAAGCTCTGCTCGATAAAAGCTCGTTTGAGCTTGGTTCGTTTACTAAACAAGCTGAGCTCAAGCTTCATTTTTGAGCTCGTTTAATAAACAAGCCAAGCTCAAGCTTAGAAGTACTTGGCTCGTTTGAGCTCGCGAGCTGGCTCGTTTAGAAGCTCGTTTAAGAGCTCGTTTAGGAGCTTGTTTAGAAGCTCGTTTGTTCTTTGTTGAATTCTAATTTTACATATATATATTTGTGCATTATATATTTATGTCCTTAATAATTAATATTAAGAAACTTTTTAAATTAAATTTTTATAAATAATTGTTAATATTATAGGTACTTGAATTCAAACCTAACTAAATCGAAATCGAGCTCGTTAAGCTTGGAATCAAGCTTAATGAGCTTGAAATCAAGTTGAGCTAGCTTGAAATCAAGGTTAAGGAGCTTTATTTTGAGCTTATCGAGCTTGTTTATCAAGCTTACTTATCAAGCCAAGCTCGAGCTCAAACCAGGCCAAGCTCAGTTTAATATAAACAAGCTCGAGCAAGCTCGAGCCAAGCTCAAGCTCTAAAATAAAAAATTTATCAAGCTTGAGCTCGAGCTTGAGCTCGATTAATTCTAGTCAAGCCAAGCTCAAGCTTACAAAAGCTTGGCTTGGCTCGTTTGCAGCCCTACGTGCACACAAGTCTTGACTCAATCCAAAGGCATGCACGCGGATCGCCGCTAATATGCCGACTCATCTATATGAAATAGTCACTAGCACCACAAGCTATTCTGAACTTCTAGCTTTGCTATTCGGCGACCCTTTCAGCGCAAGTAGTAAGTCCCGCTGAAAGTTTTCGAATAACCTGAGCGATACTCCCAGCTCGGCTATACCATGTTTCCTCCTAGGCCGAAATGATCCTGTGGCACCAGGTTTGTCGTTTCGAGGAAACTTTTTTCTTGTCGACAATTTGTCCAATGACCATGCAAGACTCGACTCGAACTACTATCTTACACAATCATTCTTCTTCTAGTGTTACCATCTTTTCAGGACCATGTTAAAGATTTCTAGTATTTGAGATCGCATCGACGACCCATGGTCATGAGTATTCTTCCAAGATGTCCTATCATTTTACTCACTCAGGAACGACTATTTGATAGCCCTTTTTCCAAAATTTGAATCAACCGTGGCTCGTACCTTAAAACACTAAGTCTGTGACATCGTGCCTTAAGCCAACTTGTGTTCTGTGCGACACTACTACCCAAGTCATACTTTATATGACGAGTCTTAAGATTGTAGGGCTGTGTGACTTCAACAGCCGTAGAAAGCGTGGGATCGTGTTTGCAATGACTTCAATCGCCCGACATAACGAGCAAAGGCTATGCCAAGCCTCGTACCATAGAAACGTGCATTGAGACTTGTGAAACAGTTCTGCTATGCCAAACATTGGATAATGGGACCGTGCATGCTTTATCAAGCATTTATACGAGCGACGTCTATGACTTATGCTAAGTTCATAGATTTGTGGCAACATAACCAACTTTCCTTCTCCCAAGCCACGGGACGAAGGATCGACTATCATTTCGAAAGCACGCCGTGCACGATTCTAAGCCGACCGTGAGACCTTTTTCATATTCTAGCTCAGTCTGACCTAAGTTGGGATTATTCTCTTAGCTATGTGGATTCGTCACTTTTATTATCAAGCCTACTTGTGCAATTGAAATTTTTTTTTATTAGTGTGAAGGCCAAGCTGAGGCAAGTTCACCGAAGCCATCCACCTGAGCGAGGAGTCACCTCGACCGAGCAGGACTTCGAGCAAGCCGTTGCATGGCTAACTCTGAACGTCGTTGGCGTTTTGATTCATCCGGTTGAACTGAGCGGGACGGGGCACTACATTAGATGGTGTAGAGGCTTTGTTAAATGACTTTGCAGAAAACATGGATGTTGATGTTAGTGACTTGAAAATAGAACTGAGGGTAGTGTTGGATAGATTAGTAATTTTTTTATGAAGACAAAGTTGTGTCGACCGACCAACTCAGGTGGGTACTAGTAGTAGCTCTGACTTGGCGTCTAAGTTATCACACGACAGTCGTATACTACAAAGGAAGAAACAAAAACACTCTCCCCAACCCACTTAAGAGTTGTCTTTATATCTAAGTTCTTATGAAGAATAAGATGAATCTTCAAATCACTTCTCCATTTTAGAATGGTGGAAAAAACACGACAAAAGATTTTCTGTACTTTCTACTATAGCACGTGATCTACTAATGGTCCCGGTGTCCATGGTAGCATCGGAGTCAAGTTCTAGTACAGGATCAAGGATCTTGAGCAGTAAGAGGAGCCGGTTGAAGTCAGATATCTTGGAAGCTTACGTATGTGTTCAGCCGTTGGAACGACGAGAGTTGATTCTTTCACAATCATTAATTTAGCCAGATGATCCTCAGCCAATCCAAAATCATTTGTGTAGACAGTCAACTCGTTTCTCTTGGTGAAAAAAGTATGTTATGAAAGAGACGGAAGTCGAAATACCATATACGCCTTTTCTTTAGCGGTACTGAGGTAGTGAAGTAAACAATATAGTCTAACGATGCCTCTTTTTTGTTGGTATTCCATCGAAAAAGTTGAAATAACGACGAAAATATTAGTTTAGCGACGGATATTTTTGTCGCTAATTAGCTGTATTTTCGTAGTGAAATACAAAGCCATGAGTTCAAATTCTATACATCTATTGACAGAAAATTACTGTTATTACAAAGGGACAAAGGAAGAACCTCGTACACCTGCAGGCCTTCTGTAAAACTCCTAAATTTTTACTATTTTTTTATTATTTGGTACCGATTTAAAATTTTGTATTGTACGTCGTGCACGACGTTTTATTTTTCGTAATTGCTCGACGAGTGCGAATATGTGCGAGCGTACATATTTTTTTAGAAAAATATTTTTCTTATTTTTATATTTTCAAAATAATATGTAATATTTAATTTAGCTATCAAAATTTTCTAAATTTATGGTTTTATTTATAAAAAGCCTTTTATTTAGAATAAATAATATTATTCGTGCATACATATATTTCATAAATATTTTGCTAGTTTATTCTAAATAAAAATGTAATTTTCGTGATTTATTAATATTAATAATTTATTATTCAAAAAGATATTTAAAAGATTAATGTAATTTTTGAAATTATTATTATTAATATTTTTGGAAAATATATTTCAAAATTTTTGTGAGGATTTAAATCTTGATTTGAATTTATGGACTTATTTAAATAGTTAAATAATTGAAATTTGATTTATCACATTGATTTTAAACCAAGAATTTATTAGATTTAAATTTGATTTGTATTTGGAATTGGATTTGATTTGGGTTTGGATTTATTGAATTAAATTAAATTATAGATTGAATTATCTATTTTGGGGTTTAAACTACTCATAATTCCTATCTAATTGGGAATTCCCACATCCTATAAATAGGCAAGTACTCCTCCAATTCATTATTCCTCCACAAAAATTCTTCACAAAATATGTGCATCGTGTCCATGTCCGTGCCTCCCCATCCACTATTTATTTTTTACAAATACATTATCTTCATCGCATCCGACACACCCGGACGCCTCTCCTCGTCACCATCATCGTGTCGGACACACCCGACACGACCCAATTTCTAGCTAATCCTAAGAACCCTAACCCTATCCCTAACCATAATCCTACCCCTATTCCGCCGTGCCGTCACCACCACTGTGGACGCCCCGACTCCTGCCACCGTCGCCAACCAAACCCGTCTCCACGACCACCAGACCCACCACACGACCCGACAAAAATGCCGGCCGACCCCGGCCACAGCCATCACCGCTACTTGCCATCACCACCTCCTACACCCCGTCCCAACAGCGCACAACACCACCTCCATCATCGCCACTAATTTCGACCAGACCACCCTGGCCGCGACAACCACCACGGCCATCCGTCGAAACCACCACCGAGCATGGGGGAAAAGAAAACCTAAAAACTAACTCACCTTCGCCCAGAGCCTCGCCGGAGCTCCGCCGGCCAAGACCGCACCCATCGCCGCCCGCTTCCGGCGCTGCGTCGCTGCCCACGCCCGCCGCCACGGGCGAGCTCTCCACCACCGGAGCCGCGCTCCCCTGCGGCGCGCCACCCAACCTGTCCAGCCCGTTCCGCTTCTTCCGCCTCGGCCTAGGGTTAGGGTTTGTCCCCGACCGACAACCGATACAACACAGCTTCTCTGCCGCCGCCCCACTCCTCCGCGGCCGGCGAACTCCCCGAACGCCTCACCGCCTAAATCCTCCTCTTTCCGCCGTGCCCTTTCCTCGACCAGCGCCTGCACGCGCCGCCGCGTCCTCACCCCACGCGTCCGCCCGCTACTCCTCCGTCCGACCGGAAACACCCTCCGTGCGCCTAGCCCCGAACCCTCTCCTCCTCCGTCGCTCGCAGCACCCCGCTCCGCCCTCTCTCGCTGCATCCCTCTCTCTCCCACTCGATTTCCCTCTTCTCTCTCCTGCTTTCTCTCTCACTCGCTTAATTTCCATACCCCTTTCTCAGTCTCTCTCCCTCTCAGTCTCTCTCTCTCCTCCTTCTACAGGGAAACCATTGAACCAACGGAAACATCCCCTCTTCTTTTTTGTTTTGTTTTTTACCTTTAAAAAAATTTATTATTTTTTGTACTGCTGACTATTTTATTATTATTATTATATTATTATTATTTCATTATTATTATTTTATTATTATTATTATTGTTAATATTATTATTCTTATTATTGTTACTATTATCATTTTTTTAGTATCTATTCCTTATATGTACAAAATAAGTTGTTGACTTAAAATACATTTATACTATTTTCATGGTACTAAAAATGGTTATAAATAAATTTCTACCTAAGCAAATATAGTTTGAGAAAATCAACTTTTTAAGTATTTAGTTATTACTAGATATGGTTTCTAAAATATAAATAAATATTTTTATTGGTTGAGTGTTTGCTTCTTCTTTTTTTGTATGATAGATTTTAGTAGTAAAGTATTAACCAAGTGATATTTATTATACCACGTATATGGTTGTACCATAAAGTACTATTACTTTTAAAATATTGTGCAATTTTTTTAAAAACTATTCTAAACAAAAAGGACTAGACTAAGAAGGCCATAGATATATTGTGGTATTCCTTTATACATACTTTCGACCTAAATTTTAGTTGGAATTTAGTTAATTTTTACCAAGTTATTAAATATATAATATATGAGTAAGTTATGATTGTAGCTATAAGAACGATTTCTCCGTATTTTCGTACACATATTTTGATAAGGTTCAAAACTATTATAAACTATTTTCAAGTATATTTTCCGCTAATAAAATATAGTTTTCAATGATTATAATTAGTTTTCTCAAAAAATCGTATATATTTTATTCATCTCTCTTGATTATCCTTCTATCAGTAACCAAGCCCATTATTCCTATTCCTTTACCAATTCTATACTACCATATGTCAATCCTAGCCAATTTGACCCTTCTGGACCCAATGGAACTGTCCGTGCCACCAACAGAGGTCCTCTTGTGTAGTTGTTACACCAAAGACGCAGTTCATGCCACCATGATTATCGCAGCACACCAGGCGCTCTACCAGGCAAGACACCTTGCCTTTACTGTTTAATTCCTTGCTCAATATCATGCATGTTTTACTTATTCTAGAAAATATAAATTGTACTTGCAAATTATTATATTTTAGTTGCATTTGGCTTAGAGTTAAGGGACCACCTTTGTTTGTGTCGCATTCATTGGCCCGACACTTGTGTATCACGAGTCACGAGTCTCATATAGATCTCGGACGTACGTATCGACTGGCCATCGGTGCGCATATGCCGTGCGATAGGCAATAACTGCTAAATAGTTATGGTTGTCTAGAAGACTTAGCGACTTAGCAGTTATTAGGAATGTCGTGATGTGGATTCAGCACGAGTAGTGCATGGGGAGGGTGGAGACAGTTACTAGGCGCAGGGGCTTTCACACCTTTACTTTTCTCTGGATGCCATTTGTGACTCAGTCGAGAGACTAGTGGCCGTACATTTATTTACTTTTCTCTAGATGCCACTAGTGCCTCGGTTGAAACACAAATGTGCCATGCATTTACTTTTCTCTAGATGCCGTTAGTGACTCACCCAAGAGCTAGTGGCCGTGCATTTATTTTCTCTGGATGCCCCTTAGTTCTCGCTCGAGTGCTAATGGGCCGTGCATTTACTTTTCTCTAGATGCCACTAGTGCCTTGGTTGAAACGCTAACGTGCCGTGTTCCTAGCTTCGAGAGCCCTTGTGTGGAACGTTGTCTTCAAAATGCATCTACACCTAGAATGGTTAAGGACATTTAATTGTTTAGTTATATATACTCTTTTGTTGAGCTTTTATTACCCAGTTTATGGCATGATATTATGTGTCTTGTTACGTCCCTCTGAGGACCTGGTTATCTTGCCAGGTGTGTGTTATTGTCTTTCGCAGGTGTTCTAGCTCTCGCCGTGATCATTGCTTCTCTACGAGGATGATTATACTTGGATCGTCTTCGCTTCGCTCGCCAAAATCTTTCCTTTGTTATAGTTGGTAGTGGATTTGTCTCCGCCCAACTACATGTACCAAATGACAATTTCATAGTTGATTATATGAGGTCTTCTATTCATTTATTTTATGTAGATGAGATTAGTTATGATTCTACTGCATTTTACAGCTTATGTATTTATACGAGGCTTCCATATATTGGAGTATACTTCGTATGAATACAGCTGGCATGTCTACGTTTCTAGTCCTACGTATTTTGGGACTGGGGCGTTACACCTTCCATCCTTGGATCACTGACAGCAGTGAGCATCCCATGGAAGACGCCAACTCTCATAGTTCTGTCTCCCCTATGCAGAACCTCGTAATCGCTTATTTGAAACTGGACCTTGAAGGTTTTGTACAACCGCGTTGCTACGTTGTCCGCGGGCTTGGTCTGTAGTCCTGGTCCGCGGGCCACGTGTTATCTTCTAATTGCAGAGGTAGACAGTTGGGTCCAGAATATAGCAGGGGACCAGTGGTGTGGCGACACCTGTCCTGCGGGCCAGGACTGCGGTCCAAGCCCGCAGGCAACAAAGCATTTTCGCTTGTACAATAAACTGGACTACTGCACACACATGCTTGATGTACTCTTTAGTCGATGGTTTCCTTTGCTCAAGGAATAGCCTGGCATCACTTGCTAGCTCAGTGTGCTCTCCATCCATAGCCGCTGAGTTCTCGTAGCACACCACATTTGGTATCAACTGCATAGTTGGATCAAGCTCAGCAGTTAACATCTTCGCAATAGATATAGGAGTATAATTATATTCAACAAAACTGAGAACTAAAGCCTGAGTGTTCCCAGTACCTACTCCCTACACAATGTGATCGAAATAATATATGCAAGTACCCGTGATCTATTTCATGTGTTTTCGATGTTTGGAACTAATTAATGTGTAAACCTTTTCAATGCATCATATGTTAAATATACATCCTTGTATTGGACACAAACTCGGACACATTATATTGGTATTTTTGTTTTTGGACTAAAAATAGTCCCACATCGACTACACCATCAAGTGGGTATCTCAATATATTGCTTTGCATGTGTTGAGGTGTGCACATGGGGTGGTGGGATAGATGTGGATGCCACGTGGGGTGTTTACCTATAAGAAAAAATGATTAACTCCAACAAGGAAGCAAGTTGCTCTTTATCGTTCGAACTTGGACTCAGACACGAGCTCCAGGATGCCTCGTACATGCACGGACGTGTTCGGCACCAAAGAAAAAAGCAAAGGGAGTCCGTTCGAGTCACAAAAAGTTGACTAACGAGCATTCCAAAAGTTCTTTGAGAACTCATTCGAGTCACAAAAATGCATCTTCGTCTTCCTCTGTCTTCTTTGAAGAAGAGGCTACATGATCTTTAGATAAGCAAATTCATTTGCACTGAATTCTCTGAAGTTCCTCATATACAGAGTGTGTGAGAAAATTCGTTTGCAGAATTACTCTGTCTACTTACGTAGAGTGTGTGAGCAAATTCGTTTGCATAATCACTTCTACTTAGTTCTTCCACCTAAGGTCTGTTTCAGAAATAACAATCTCAAAGCAAGATCCGGATTAGATGAAGAACTGTCGTACAATCTTTCTCGATACAAGTTTTAAAAAACTCGAGAAGATTGAATGGCAATACTTTCAACATTTGGATGAGAAAAAATTCTTTGTCAAATAGTTGGATGAGTGTTGGGCCTAACTATCCAAAAAAGATGATGCACATTACATGGCATATCGAATTTGCCGATAGTGCATGGAGATTACAACTTGTGCTAGAGCGGACGAAGAGTTTCTCAAGGAGCATCTCAAGACAAATGAGAAGATGACCTAGGTATTTGTGTGCATAAGATCTGTTCAGATTATGCTTATGTATGTGTATGTGTCTACTCAGATGATGCGCATAGGTTTTATTCAGATCATGCGTATGTGTGCGCATGGATTCTGCTAGGCATGGCGCATGGGTTTTGCTCCAACTAAGAGCATGGTAGTGCATGGTGATCTCGACGCATGACTGCATATGTGCTATCTGTACATGCACGTAGGGTGCTGCATATATTGGCGCATGGGTCCGCTCGGATGAGGCGCATGGGACAACCCAAATGATGCGCATGGATTGGTGCATAGGTTTTGCTCTAATATGCGTATGGTTTCGACTGTATAAGCGCAAAAACTCTCCAGAAGCGTAATAACCCTATATGAAGATAATTTTATCTTGGTGAGGTTAGTTACTGTTATGGCTTGGAGGGTCATTTGCGTAATGTCCCGTCCCGCTCAGTTCAATCGGAGGAATCAAAACGCCAACGACGTTTGGACTTAGCTATGTAACGGCTTGCTCGAAGTCCTGCTCGGTCGAGAAAACTCCTCGCTCAGGTGGGTGCTTTCGGTGAACTTGCCTCAACTTGGCCTTCACACTAATAAAATAAAAGTTTTCAACTGCACAAGTAGGCTTGATAATAAAAGAGGCAAATCCACATAGCTAAGAAAATAATCTCAACTAAGCCAGATGGAGTTAGAATATGGAAATGTCCAACGATCGACTTAGAATTGTGCACGACGTGCTTTCAAAATGACACTCGATCCTTCATTCCATGGTTTGGGAGAAGGAAAGTTGGTCTATGTTGCCACAAAGCTATGATCTTAGCATAAGTCATAGGCGTCGTCCATATATATGGTTGAATGCAAGCATGTAGGAATGCAATTAATGTAATATATGTAAGCAATGCATAAATGCATGAATGAAAGAATGATATACAATGCATGCATGAAAGTATATAATGAATGCTAGATATAAATGCAAGATATATATGTAATGAGATATGAATGCATAATGTATAAATATTGTAAATGCAATATCAGATTTCATATGTAGACATAGAACCAATGCATAGCTGATATTTAGATTGAATGTTAGTTCATTTTAGGTTGTTCGAACACTGAACTGTCCATGTAAGCATATATACTTTCCTTTTTCCTATTGCCAAGCCAATTTTAGTTTTCAATATAGTTTGGAATAGAAATCCGTAGCTGCCTCATGGATGCTCTTTTGGTCGGTAATGATGTTCCCATTGTCATCAGCTGTCCTGTGAATCGAGACCTTCTATCTGCGCCTGTTAACGCATGCATGAAAGTACTTCGAGTTTTTGTCCCCCTTGCTGTCCCATTTCAACCTTGCTTTCTGTTTCCAGAAATCGGTCTCCACTTTGATCCTGAATTAGGTGGTTCGGTGGTGAGGTCGAGTTCCATACAAGATTTTGGTGTAGTGGGCTTTGGTGAGGTTGCTGGTCTTAGGGGCTGAGGCCACATACGTGTTGAAAGAGTTTAGCGATACGCCTGAGAGCCGCTGGGACGAAGCAAATGGGGGCAGATTAGGCAGAGTGATCCAGGCGGCAACTGTCGCTGAGTCTTCTTTAGTGCTAAAGCTAGCTGGCCACTTGATGATATTCATCTGATGGGAATCAATCCTGCACGTGCCTTTGGACCAGACTGTCTTATGAACTAAGTTGGATGAGAGGTGAAGAAGAATGTGTTTGGGATCAAGGGGAGCTACACGGTAATCCACAGTGAGTCTCCAGTTGGCTATCGTCTCCTGCACCCTTGGGAGCTTGGGACATCCGGATGAAAATTTGAGGATGAAAGTGTGGGAGAATGAATTCGATAGTGAGGAAATCTCCATGTCGGTGAATGGAACCGAGGGCACCGGTGACTCCTGAGAGTACTCAATGTCCAGAAGATTGATGTTTGGGATGAGAGGTGCCTTGGCTGATGCCAGATCCGATCGTAGCTTGGCTGCGAAGGTCGGCGGAGAGGGGTCGGCCGAGGAAGGGATCAGGGAAGAGCTACTGGAAGGAGGGGGAGCAATCGAGGTAGGGATCAGCTCAGGACGGTGGGGGTTGTCTGCGGAGGCTGCCTGGGGGATGCACACTGGTTGGGGATGGCCGGTAGAGACCTCCCAGGAGCGGGACTCGCCCCGCTCGCAGAGGAAGGCACCACAGACGGACCAACGACAACTGGAGGAGGGGGGAGGGTGAGCGTCTGGGACGACCCCTGCGGGATCCCCTGGCTCGTGCGTGCTGAGGCGAGAAGGTTGGGATCCAGGGGACGGCCCGCGGTAACCAAAGAGGTGGTATGGGGATAATAGAAGGTACATGAGGGAGGTTGGGGGCTTGATAAAGTACGTACTGTCCCACAGTCCAATGCTTGGCATAGCAAAAGTGTCCCACAAGTCTCAATGTACATTTCCACGGTGCAAGGCTTGGCATAGCCTTTGCTCGTCCCACGAATTAAGTTGTATGGCACGATTTATGCAGCTGTCCAAGTTGAACACGTGCACGACCCTACGGTATCAAGGCCCGTCGTCTAGAGTGAGCCACGGTCTATGGCATTTCAAAAGAATATGACTTGTTCAAATTGAGCACGAGGGCTATCAAAATAGTCGTTCCTGAGTTAAGTCAGAAAAAGAGTATGGTAATACTAGAAGTCAAAATGATATGACAACACTGAGAATATGTCGGGACTGTATGTCAGTTGTCGAGGCAATCCCTGGTTTGGGATATGCAAAGAAGTATGAAGAGTAAAGAAGTGAATCAAAAGAAGAAAGTTGTACGGTCGGTTAGGCCATGCATTTGTGTCGAGTCTAGATGTCGTCATAGGTGCATGGTCTTGGTCATGGACAATTTGTGCACAAGGTTTCGCGTCCTCGATTCGGTAGCCTGGGACCACAAGACCGTATCGGCCTAGGAGGGAAGCAAGGTAGTTAGGCAAGAACACGCTGCAGTGATTCGAGGATTTGAGCAGGACTAGCTACCCTTAGCTGCAAGGATCTCGTCTGCACCACCTACATATCCAAGATGGCTTGAATTGTTAGTGACCTTTCGTATAGATAGGTTAGTGTGCTGAGCGGCTATCCGCATGCACGATGTCGATCAAATCAAAGGAAGTACAAGCACAACACAAGTTGTTTCAAAAAAGTATGCACGGTTGCAACATCATTATGGGGCCTAAGATTTGGCTATGGCAAGGACACGTGCTTCGGCACGAAATACGATGTCGTGTTTGAGTCGTCCACATAAGTTTCACAAGTTGGATTGGTCATTTCGAGTTAAGTTTGGAAGGGCCGTTAGGACAAGTTTGGTTAAGTCACATTAATTTGTGAGGCATGGCCTCGATCTTGAAGCACGAAAGGAGTTATAGCACGATCATGTTATTGTGTCTCGAAGTATGGCACGAAAGGCAAGCACGAGTTGGTACATTGATGTTGCAAGCACGATAATGGTCGAGAGGCACAACGATAAGTAAGTTATTGGTGCGAGGCACAGTGATAGTTTAGAGACACAAAATAGGTCAAGTCTATGTCCTAAAAGTTGATCCTAAGACAAGAATAGAAAGATAATCAAAAGAATAAGTTGCACTCAGTAAGTGAACGTGTTGGTTTTGTATGGGTAGGCGGTGAGCTCATCCACCAGTACGGTTGTGTACTGACACCCACGCAGTTTTTATGTGCAGGCACAGATAGAAGATCGTTTGGCGCAGAGTTCGCTTAGATGCGTCGAGGCACGGAGTCCCTTGGCGTTTCGAGACGTGTGGTCAAATTGAAGTCTTCAACTATGCAGGACATAATGTATGGACATCGCCTTCCGAAACACCTTCAAGTTGCAAGCCGAAGGGGCACCTATGTTTCATTGTATTGAGAGATGAGAAAGAGCAGAGTGATTGTAATCAGAAAGAAAAGTGAGCTTGAGCGACTTGTAATCTTGGTCTCATATCCCATTTGTAATCTTTGTTTCAGTATCAATAAAAGACACTGATTTTGTTTCAGCACTTGTGTTGTCATGTTTATTCAATATTTCTGCTTGAGACTTCGATGCGACGACCCCGTCGCAAGCTGTTGTAATCGGCCGTTATGGAATCCGCCTTGCGTAAGTACAATCTAGGCTCACGCGACATCACACCTTAGCGAGGACGATCGCTCCTCCGGGAGGGGCGTGAAAATTTGAAGGAGAATTACAAAACCAAAATAGCAAGGTAAAGCTAAACTTGGTTGAGTCATCTAGTGTGGTAGCTGACTAGTAGGTGGACACTGGTATATCTAGCCACACGTGCAAGGAGCTGTTCACCTTGGACGAGCTTAGCTATGATGAAGGTCTCGATCACAAACATATTGCTAGCAGAAAATCTGGGATTTGAGATCATAGTCTTGGACTTTCGGAAAGTCGCTGACACTGGTGTACGTGTAGCACGTACCAGTTATTTTTGAGGACCTGATCTCAGGAAGTCTGTTGCTCGATACGGACTTGAAGATAGACATTCATGCTGGCAAGATGTTGGTTTCTTGGCCAGGAACATGCTTTGGAAAGTGTTCAGTACCAAGAGAATGTTCGGACCTCTGCTGATGATGCAGTTTCTTAATTGAGTTGTGGCAAATGGACTAGGACATGTGCTATGTAATAGCAGACTCAGGATGTCTAGTCTAAACCTTATCTCTAGAATGTGGGGGTAAGGGGTGGAGGATTATGAATTCTGTGCACAGGACAAAGATTGTCAGGAGGCTGCTCAGACGATTAAACTAAAATACAGATCTTTAGGAGTTGGTATACTCAGAAATCTGTGACTTTCATTAATTCTCTATAGAAACCGGATTGAAGTGTATTAATACCTTCATAAACGATTTCTCGATGAACTCATATTGAAAGATGGAGCATTCGAGAAGTTCAGGGACTTCAGGGGAAAAGCTGAAAGTCTAGCCGGTTAACAACTCAAGTGGCTCAAAGTGATTGAGACGGAGATTATCGTTTTCTTGAATTCGCATGGTTCTGCTATAAACATGAAATTGGTTATGAAACAACTGCTCCGTAGTATCTCTAATAGAAGAAACATACACCAAACCAAATGAGTATAATTTGCATATAGGAACAAGTTTTGCATATAAGAATACTTCTAGTATCTCTCGAAGGGATAGGTTGCTGTGTGAGGCTCACACACAGTTTGCATAAAGAAACCATAGAAACATGCATGACAAGTAGGATAAGTTACTACATCATAGGAACTTCATACAAAATACAAGGTTGGGCGTGTTGCTGACGTGGCAAGTTATTTTGTCATTTTTATTGGCCCTCTTACAATATGTGTGCAAGCCGCACACATGAACCAATCCTCTTGCAAATAAGAACAAAGTTCACCTCTGGCGCCTTAATATTGAAGCTAGCTCAATTACCTACGCCTATTCATTTTAAAATGCTATTGCTTCTTCTAGATAAAATTCATCAAGCCTGTCTTGAACTTGATTACTCTTGAGAACTATTAATTATGCAAACCTCTATTAAAAACACATTAAGAACCAAGATTACATCCTAAAATTATGCCCTTGGGCAATAAACCCATGTGTGAGCACAAGGGGTTTACCATGATAGATTATGTACGAATAATGTATACCAATACAAATTTGAGCTAATGCAGCAGCGGTGATATATATCATGAGTATTTACTTCCTTCCACTTGGTTCTCTTCTGGTTTGGCTGGGCTTGCTTTACCTTTACAGTCAAGGGCGGAGCTAGAAATTTTTTTTAGAGGGGGCTGCATATATGAATGAATTTTTTTATGTAATATACTCAAAAAATAAACAAACAAAATAAAAAAATTACAAAAATTACTACAAACTAGTGAAGTGATAACACAAGATTCGAACCCAAGACCTAACATACACCGACCAAGGAACTCTACCAACTGGGCTAGGACTGCTAGTAGCCTTAAATTGTGAAAATAAAGTATTAGTACCTAGTCAAAAAAATTTACCCCGGGCTGCAGCCCGGGACAGCCCAGCTGTAGCTCCGCCCCTGTTTACAGTCCCATAAAGTTGGCTACATCCGTCATCATTGGATCGAAATGTAGTCGATATCCTTTATCCTTGGATTATGCTTTGGCACGCACCCTATGTTGCACCATGGACACAAATACGATACAATACAGACAACGCAACATGGACACAGTACATATTTGGTATGTCCTAATGTACTTTTGAGTATTAGGCAATGCCCGATCTGGGTCTGACACAGCATAACATGGACCCCGACCTGATTTTTTTAGTTTTTCTATTTCCTAGTTCGTGCACTGTATTCTTAAATTTCGATTAGACACTTCTTTATGAACAAGGTTTAACCCATTGGGATCAGCACATAAACACGCAAGAAGCTACAAAATTGTTGACTGTATAGTAAGTGAGTCGGTTCAAAGGCATGCTTTAAATTGTTAGTATAGGCCTACTTTAGTCCATTATCAAGAAAACATGATACTAGTTACAATTTCCATTGTCAATGATAACAACCTAGTAAGCAAGGACACTCTGAAAATTGATGCATGTCCTTGTCATGACACAGAGTAGGACACATATCAAACACAACACATACACTCCAAATACATTAGACACGCTAATATCGACGTTGTTGCAGTGTCCCAATATCTCTATCATGTTGTATTTGTGTCCTAGAGTATCCGGAGTGTCCGTGTCGTGTCCGACAAAGTAGAGGGAGTACAGTACCACCTGGAGGCGGATGAGGAGCTTGGTGGTGACGCAGTCCCTAGAGTCGACGGTGGAGGAGAGGGAGGAGGTCATCGGCCTGAACTTGGACCGGAGGAGCAGGTACGCGGCCACGGGAGCGAGGGGACGTCGTCAAGGCTGCAGCTAGGATTTTGGACGACGTGCCTGGAAACAAAAAACGAGAGGAGAATGAATGGTTAGAGACAACGAAACACTATATTATTAGGGGGTTTCTCTCCCTCTCTCTCCCTAGAGAAAGCTATAGGGTGTTGGGTTTTTAGCCTTTGGTTTTTGGTTTTTAGTCCCACATCGGCTAGAAAGGAATGTGTATCTCCATATATATGAGTCTTTACTCTTTATGGAGATGCACATGTAGTGCACATGGGTGTGTGCCATGTGGGATTAATTATTAATGGATTAATTATCCATATATAGTGCGCTTAAGTTGCGCGACCACGTTGCGCGGCCCGTTACGCGAGCCCAGTTACGCTGGCCCAGTTACGCAGCCCAGTACGCAGCCAGTACGCCCAGTACGCGCAGTGTGCGCAGCGTACGCAGCGTGCGTAGAGTGCGCAGAGTGCGCAGCGTACGCAGCGTACGTAGAGTGCGCAGCGTACGCAATGTGCGTAGAGTGCGTAGTGCGTGTGCGTGTGGCTGGGCATATTAGAGCGGGAACGGTTGCAGCAGTTGCTGCACATTCAGGAGTGATTCAGCCACTACCCTGAAGTTCAGGCAACTGCTTGGCAACCGCCCCGTGGGCTATATATGCAGGTTCTCTCCTCTCTCTCAGGGTAGAAAAAAATCAGAATTCCAGAGAGAAAAGAAAACTCTAAGTGTTCTTTAACACAACAGAGTAGTGAGCGTATTTTTTAACACAAACACTAGCGCGTGGGTTCTGTTATTTCAGAAACAGAGAGAGAAGAGTAGAGCCATTGCCAGAGGAGTTCGCCGTCTTTCGAGGAGTCAGAAGAGCAGGAGTGTTCCAAGGTTTTCCGTCAACCTTGCTGGTTCCTGGAAGCTGTTCGCAGAGGGCGAATAAAGCTTTGAGCAACGGTGATAATTCACCCCAGCAATTCCATCTTCTCGCCTGTCACCCTTCTGTTGCCTTTAGCATTTATGTCAGTATCTTCTTTTTAGAAGGCACTACTGCCAGATTGCTACGATCACGAAAATCTCTTTAGATTATTCGTAAATTACGATATCTTTTTAGATCTCGTAATTTGCAGAATCCTTCTGGATCTCTGTTGCAAAACCTTCTTTAAGGAATTGCATTTGAAACATTGTCTTTACAACTGTTTCAGTTTCTGTATTTTCCATCGAAAAGCGTGCCCCGGCGTTCCCGGCAATAACAATCTCAAAGTTTTATTGCTACGATAGAAAATATTAATGCTTCACTCCTAAACACTGACTTCTGTAAGTTAGAGAAGTTTGATGGAGAGCATTATCAAGTCTGGAAGAGAAAGGTTTATCTCACTCTTCAACTTAGAGACGTTGATCACGTATTGCTTGAAGAGGAACCTACTGTTCCAGATACTGGGTCTGCTGCCGCAATCTCTGCGGCTACTAAACTTCAGGCCAAGTGGAGAAGGGAGAATAGCATTTGCAGGTTGCTTATCCTGAATGCTATGGAGGATTCTCTAGCAGAATCCTACAGTAAGAAACCAATTGCCAGAGACATATGGGAGTCTCTGGAAAAACTGTACGAAGAAGACAAGAACAGGAGCAAAATATTTGTGGTTGAAAAATATCACAAATGGCTCTTTGAGGACGAGAAGTCCATGCTGCCGCAGGTCAAAGAATTTCTGAAGTTGCGACAGAAATTGGAAGACGAGGCTATGCCCCTCCCCGACAAGTTTATTGTTGGAGGGATTGTCTCAAAGCTCCCCGCTGGGTGGAGCAAGTTCTATGCAAACATGCATAGGAAGAAGCTGGAGATCACCCTTGAAGATCTCCTGCAAGAAATTTATGTTGAAGACCATGAGGGCTCAACATAAGGTTGACACGCTTTCCAAGCAATTGGCTAACGCCAATCTGGTTCAGACCAAAGAACCAAAGGGAAAGGGAAAGCGTGCAGATTTCCAGAAGAAGAAGAAGAACCCTAACAACTTGAATGTTAAGGGAACTTCTTTCAAGTCAAAGAAATCTAAGGCAAAGATGCCTTGTTTCAAGTGTGGCCAGTTGGGCCATTTCAAAAGTGAATGTACAGCACCGGCCAAGAAATCAGAGCAAGGTGAGCCTAGCAAAGTCTCAATGATTACTGATGTAATTGCTATGATTGGACAGGTTGATTGTAGGATCTGATTCAGAATGGTGGGTAGATACTGGAGCCACCTGCCATGTCTGCTCCAGTAAGGAGTGGTTCACCACCTACACACCCACTTCTGAAGCGGTTGTGATGGCGAACCAAGCACAAGCTGAAGTGCTCAGGATCGGGACGGTGGTGTTGAAGCTGACTTCGGGGAAGTCTCTGACGCTTCAAGGCGTAAAGCACGTACCTGTATCGCCAAGAACCTGGTCTCGGGAGGCCTACTCTGCAATGCAGGCCTCAGGATGGACATCAATGCTGGCCAGATAGTGATGTCTATCAAGGGAACATATTTCGGGAAAGCTTTTTATACCGAAGAAATGTTCAAGATTCAGCTTGTAAATCAGTCTAATGTAATTAATGAAATCACTCCTTCTGCTTATACTCTTGAGTTGTGGCATAATAGGCTCGGACATGTTCATTGTAAACGAATAAACAGAATGTCTAGTCTAGGACTTATCTCCAAGTGTGGGGGTAAGGTAGAGAAATGTGAAGTTTGTGCTCAAACAAAGATCACAAGGAAACCCTTTCCTCGGGTTAATCGAAGTACAGATCTTCTGGAGTTGGTACACTCAGATATCTGTGACTTCAAACAGTTCTCTACAAAGGCCGGGATGAAGTATTTCATAACCTTCATCGATGACTTCTCAAAGTATGCGTTCGTCTACTTGCTGAAGGCTAAAGATGAAGCATTCGAGAAGTTCAAGGAGTTCAGAGCCGAAGCTGAGCGGCAGACTGGACAACAACTCAAAAGGAAGAAGTGATCGAGGTGGGGAGTACAGGTCTCATGAATTCGCATCGTTCTGTAAGGAACATGGAATTGTCAATGAGACTACGGCTCCGTACTCTCCTCAATCAAACGGAGTAGCTGAGAGGAAGAACAGGACGTTGACAGAAATGATAAATTCAATGTTGTTGACTGCTGGCCTTCCTAAGTGCTACTGGGGAGAAGCTGCATTGACGGCTACTTTTATTCTAAATAGAGTACCTCATGCAACTTCAGACGTTACTCCTCATGAACTCTGGTTCAAGGTCAGACCTAACTTGAATGTCATTCGAGTGTGGGGGTGTCTGGCGTATGTCAAGCTTCCAGATCTAAAGATTCAGAAGCTTGGGACAAGGACTACAAAGACGATCTTCTTGGGGTATGCCGAGAAGAGTGATGCTCGGAGATTTCTTGATATTGAGTCAAATCATATCATTGAATCTCGCGATGCAGAATATTTTGAAGACAAGTTTGCAAGGCACAAGAATATTGTTCTTCCGGATGTTCCGGAGAATAATGAGGGTGCACAAGAGACTGAAGTCTTCAATGAAGATGTGGTCCAAGAAGATGTTGTTGTTGAAACAACGGTTGAACCAGAACAAGCTGAGCCATCAGCTAAGCGTGTGAGGAGACTGAAGGACTTCGGAAGTGACTTTGTCACCTATCATGTGGAAGCAGATCCGCTTACCTATGATGAGGCGATGAAGACCAGAGACGCAATTTTCTGGAAGGAGGCGATTGACAATGAGATTGATTCCATCACCTCAAATAACACTTGGGTGTTGGTTGATCTTCCTGAAGGAGCGAAACCCATCGGATACAAATGGATCTTCAAGAAGAAGATGAAAGCAGACGAAACTATTGACAAGTTCAAGGCTAGGTTGGTAGCCAAGGGGTTTTCTCAGAAGCAGGGGATTGACTACTTTGACACATATGCTCCAGTAGTCCGGATGACCACCATCAGAATGTTGATTGCTCTCGCAGCAATACATAAGATGGTGATACATCAGATGGATGTAAATACGGCTTTCCTAAATGGCGAGCTGACCGAAGAGATTTACATGCAACAGCCAGAGGGATTTGTCATCAGGGAACTTGAAGACAAAGTCTGCAAGTTGGTGAAATCCTTGTACGATCTTAAACAGGCTCCCAAGATGTGGCATGAGAAATTTGACAAAGTTATAAGGTCAAATGGCTACATGGTCAGCGATACGGACAAGTGTGTTTATACGAAGTTCGCTGATGGAAGAGGTGTGATCGTTTGTCTGTACGTGGACGACATGCTTATCCTAGGTATGGATATTAGCTGTGTCACTGAGACAAAGAAGTTCATCTCTAGCAAGTTCAGTATGAAGGACTTGGGGGAAGCTGATGTGATCTTAGGGATCAAGATCATCCGGACAGACACTGGACTAGCGCTGTCACAGTCTCATTATATTGAGAAAATGATCACTCGTTATGGGTATCGGGATCTTCCAGGGATCGATACGCCGTACAGGTGTGATCTGAAGCTGAAGCCTAATTCAGGGGAAAGCGTCAGGCAGCTGGAGTATGCAAGCGTAATCGGGAGTTTGATGTATGCTACTACGGCCACAAGGCCTGACATAGCTTTCGCCGTGGGAATGCTGAGTCGTTTTACGAGCAATCCAGGTGTTGAACACTGGAAAGCTGTGGAACGGGTTATGAAATATCTCAAGAAGACTCAGACATATGCACTGTACTACAGCGGAGATCCGTCGGTAGTGGAAGGCTTCAGTGATGCCAGTTGGTGCTCAGAGGTGGAGAGCGAGAGGTCCACAGGTGGATACATTTTCACAATGGATGGAGCTGCTATATCGTGGAAGTCGAAGAAGCAGACTATGCTCTCGCGGTCATCCATGGAATCTGAGTTCTTTGCACTTGATACCGCAGCCGAGGAAACATAATGGCTTCGGGAGCTCATGTATGATCTTCCAGTGGTTGGGGCGCAAATACCGGCAATACCGATATACTGCGACAACCAGGCGACTGCGGCGGTGGCATCAAATGACCTTTTCAACGGGAAGAAGAGGACTGTGCGGTTAAAGCACAGGGCAGTACACGATCTTATCAAGAGAGGTGTTATTGCAGTAATTGATGTTCGGAGTCAGGAGAACCTGGCGGATCCGTTCACCAAGGGCCTCAAGCGCCAGCTGGTCGATGACACAGCTTGTAAAATGGGCTTGAAGGCATTCTGATATTGTATTATTGTATTCCTACTATAAAGTTTTATGCTATTAGTTCAAAGATTTATCTACTAGGCATCTAGCTTTTGGTTCAAGGGAGGACCACTAATCGGAAGAATATCAGGAACGGTGGGTACATGTTCTATTGGATATGTAGAGGTTACGGACCTATAACCACTGTTGTCTACTGTTATTTTCTGCGAAAAACAGGTCCTGTGGGAGGTTGGCTTAAATGCCTTAATGAGTTCTCAGGCATTTGGAATGTCTGGTATTTACAGGAAGCATGGTAGCACAGCACTACAAGGAGTGTGACTCCATGCTATGTGTGGCGGTGACTCCACCATGAGGTTCTCGAAGGAGGTAAAGCCTCGGCTATGTTAGCCAAGTCACAGCGGCATAGCACCGCAAATAGGCAGTTGGCCTAATGCTGTATATTGAATTAAAGAGGGATGTAGTCAGCACTACTAAGA
>JANAVB010008021.1:0-68808 GCA_029216955.1 Iris pallida
ACATAGAGTTCTCGATAGACTTGGTTCCAGGAGCGGATCCCATTTCTCAGCATGTCTATCGGTGAACAACAGCGAGCTGGTGGAGCTGAAGAAGCAGGTGGATGAGCTACAGGACAAGGGCTTCATTCGCTCGAGTTCGTCGCCATGGGGTGCACCAGTGTTGTTTGTGCCGAAGAAGGATGGTCAGTACGTATGTGTATTGACTATAGGGCACTCAACAACCTCACGATCAAGAATAGATACCCACTGCCGCGGATCGACGATCTATTTGACCAGTTGAGCGGAGCTCGGGTATTTTCCAAGATTGATCTGAGGTCGGGATATTACTAGGTGAAGGTGAAGGGGGAGGATATTCCCAAGACCGCTTTCAGGACGCGATATGGACAGTTCGAGTTTTTGGTTATGCCGTTTGGGCTAACCAATGCACCAGCTGTGTTTATGAACCTTATGAACAAGGTGTTCCATCAGTATCTGGATCAGTTTGTAGTAGTATTTATTGATGATATCTTGATATATTCCAAGACTGAGGAGGAGCACGAGGAGCATTTGAGGATAGTGCTGGAGATTCTCAGGAAGGAGCAGCTTTATGGAAAACTCTCCAAGTGTGAGTTTTTCCTGGACCGGGTGGACTTCTTGGGGCACGTGGTGACTGGAGATGGTATCTCAGTTGACCCCAAGAAGATTGTAGCAGTCGAGGAATGGACAGCGCCGACTTCAGTTGCAGAGATCAGGAGCTTCCTGGGGCTGGCAGGATATTATCGGAGATTTGTGCAGAATTTCTCCCGGATCGCAGAGCCGTTGACACGGTTGACCCGGAAGGATGCTGAGTATGTTTGGTCAGAGGAGTGTCAGGCAGCTTTTGATGAGTTGAAGAAGCGGCTGACGACAGCTCCGATTCTGACGTTGCCTTCAGGATCAGGTGGATTCACTATTTATAGTGATGCTTCAGGGAAGGGGCTGGGTTGTGTGTTGCAGCAGCACGGGAAGGTAATTGCCTATGCTTCCAGGCAGTCACGTCCCCATGAGAAGAATTACCCTACCCACGACCTGGAGCTGGCAGCAGTGATTTTTGCTTTGAAGCTGTGGAAGCATTATCTGTATGGTGAGCGGGTGGAGATCTTCACAGATCACAAGAGCCTAAAGTATGTGTTCACTCAGAAGGAGTTGAACATGAGACAGCATAGATGGCTGGAGTTGATGAAGGATTTTGACATCCTACTTCAGTACCATCCAGGGAAGGCCAACGTGGTTGCCGATGCCTTGAGCAGGTATCCGACAGCCATGTGTTTGACCATGGATCGGCATTTGCTTGTCGACTTAGAGAGCCTTGGGATTGTGGTGATCGTGCCAGGAGTGCAGATGCAGCAGTAGGGATGCAGATTCAGTCAGATTTGGTGGACAGGATCAAAGCGGCCCAGTTCGAGGATGTGGCTTTTCAGAGTATCAGAGAGCAGATCAGTATAGGAGTGGGGGATCCAGAGTTTTCACTTGCAGAGGATGGTGCCCTGAGGCACGATGCCAGGTTATGTGTGCCTAGCGGGGAGCTCAGAGAGCAGATTATGTAGGAGGCCCACAGATCTCAGTACTTTATGCACCCGGGTGCCAACAAGATGTACCGAGATCTGCGGGAGCACGTATGGTGGTCAGGAATGAAGCGGGAGGTGTCCCAGTTCGTAGCTAGGTGCTTGGTCTGTCAGCAGGTCAAGGCAGAGAGGCAGAGGCCCGGTGGATTGTTGCAGCCGCTGCCCATTCCCGAGTAGAAATGGGAGCATATCACGATGGACTTCGTATCAGGATTGCCGCGTACTCCAGGAGGGAAAGATGTAATTTGGGTCATCGTGGACAGGTTGACCAAATCGGCCCATTTCTTGCCATTCAAGGTGGGTACGTCTACAGAGAGGTTGGCGGAGATGTATATGCGGCAGATAGTCAGGATCCACGGAGTTCCGGTCAGCATCGTCTCAGATCGGGATAGCCGTTTTACTTTCCATTTCTGGAGGAGTCTGCAGACTAGCTTGGGCACTCAGCTCAAGTTTAGTACTGCATACCACCCCCAGACGGACGGACAGTCAGAGCGGACTATTCAGACCCTTGAGGATATGCTGCGGACGTGCGTTCTGGACTTTGGAGGTTCCTGGAAGGATTATCTTCATTTGGTAGAGTTTGCCTATAACAATAGTTTCCAGGCCAGCATCGAGATGTCACCTTTCGAGGCTCTGTACGGGCATAGGTGCCGTACACCCTTATCCTGGGATGATGTTGGTGAGCGAGCTTTGCTGGGGCCAGAGATGATTATGGATGCGGCCGAGAAGGTGAAGCTCATCAGGGACAGACTTCGCGTGGCGCAGGACAGACATCGGCACTGGGCCGATAGCCACCGGAGGCCCTTGGAGTTTGAGGTACAGATTAGAGTAGGATTAGATTTAGGTTGTTGTTTGTGTTTTGATCATGTTGTTTATTTATTAATTGAGACCTTGCTTGTGTTTAGGTCGGAGACCAGGTTTTCTTGAGAATATCTCTGACTCGTGGTACGATACGTTTTGGTGGAGGCGGAAAGCTTAGCCCGTGCTTCATCGGCCCTTTCGTTATCAGCGGGAGAGTCGGTGACGTGGCTTACAGGCTAGACTTGCCACCTGCACTTGTGGGGGTCCACAACGTATTCTATGTATCACAGTTGAGACGGTACGTGGCTGACCCTAGCCATGTGCTCGATCATTCGGAGATTGAGGTGGGTCCTTCTCTCAGCTACCCAGAGCAGCCAGTGGAGATTCTGGATCGACGGGAGAAGGTTCTGAGGAACCAGGTGATACCATTGGTATGCGTCGCATGGAGGCATCATTCTCCAGGAGAGTCTACCTGGGAGCGGGAGGATGAGATGCGTGAGCGGCACCCTTATCTTTTGGACCTTGAGGTATACTTTCTATCCTTCTCATCAGTTGTATTCGCCTTTCAATTTCGAGGACGAAATTCTTTTTAGGAGGGTAGATTTGTCACTGTCGCTTTTCTAGCTTGAGGGTATTTTGGTCATTTTTAAATTTTGGAAATTATTTGGGGATTATTATTATTAATATTAATTTATGTGATTTTAGATGATTTTTAGTGCTTGGTTTGGTGCTAGTTTTAGATGTTGCCTGATGTGACTAGGAGACTGCCCTATAGGCTAACCTAGGTCAAGACATCCTAATTAGGGTTAAGGACCATAGTTTGACTCAAGTTAATAGTTTCAAATCTATTAGAACTTGTTTGGAGAAGTTTGGAATCAATTTGACTAAGTTATGACTTGTGAAGTCATAAGCCATGAGTATGACTTGAACCTTAGAGAACTCAATCCTAGCTAACCTAAACCTAACCTTAGCCAAGCTTGGACGGCCCTAGGTCAGCCCCCCCTATTTAATCCCTCCTAGTTTTTAGGGCTAGCCTCTTTTAGGGTTCTAGCAAATTTCTAAGGAAGAAGGTGAGTTCCATCTTTCAAAAATCATAAGAAATCCAATTTAATTCCTTTTTCCTTCAAACCAATTCCATTAGAACCTAAATTCCTTCCTCTTGCTGCTGGAATTTATTGTATTGCAGGAAGAACCAATTTGGGACACTTTGTGGCTTGAGGAGCTCATTGCTTTTGGAGGCTTTTCTATCCTTTGTGAATCAATAGGTAAATCCTTCATTAGTCCATTAAATTTCTGTCCAAATCCATTTTAGGAAAGCCCTAGCCCTACCTCTACTATAGGATAGCTTAAACCTAGGATTTGGATTCGTTTCGTGTCCATATCGGACACGTATCAGCCTTGTATTCTAGGTGTACGACCAAATGCCTCTGAGAATTCAATTTTGTTGTCTTTAATTTCTGTTTGAATAGGTTTGTAGATCTAGGTGTGCTCTTTAATCTTCATGAAGGGACCATGGTCTTTTTGTGTCCGGTCGAGTGTACTGGGCTCGGGGCTGTCACCTTCCCCTGCTACCCGAGCTCAATATCTCACTGGCTAGGACACGAGGACACGTGATTTTCTCTGGACACTTTGGGGCAGTGTCTGTCATGACACTCCCCAAGTGGCATGACACATGGTGTCATGTCGAACACGCACGGTTGAGTGCACGGGGCTTTGCCTGGGTTTGATTCTGTGTATTTTCACGTCTGATACGTGTGTGCCATTCATGACACGGGACACGTTGACCCAAACCAGGGGGACACAGACCTAGAGGGACTTTAGGCGAACCACCCCGCAAGGGGACTCGACCCAGTTCGTGTCGTGTCGTGTGCACGACACGCGTGCACACGTGCACGAGGATTGGGTTCTGACACTGCATTGTGTGAATGTTTCCTATTGTTTAAGTTTCTTTAAATTTCTTTAATTGATGTTTATTTTGTTAATTAGAATTTAAATATTATGTTAAATCACTGTTATGTTAGGAGTTACAAATTGATAGGTTGTAATAGAGTTTTGGTTTCGATTTGGGTTGTGGAATCCTGATATACAGGATACACCTTTAATCCTTCACTGTTAAACTATTTTTTCCATTCATTGATCTGTGATTTATTTGCCTCATGATTCCACAAATTTATAGCCTATGATGATGTGATCTACCTGTTGAAATGGGTGTTGGGCCTTTATAATCAGGTTTTGGCTAAAGTTAGAGTTAATGTATTAACTGTTTAAGTGACAGATGTGTTATTTCATTCCAGTTTAATGTTCCCTGTTCTTCAAGTTATTAAATTTGTACAAGTGTAGCCTGTGGTTATAGAGGATTGGTTTGTGATTATCATTCCAGTTAATTGAAAGTTTTTCTTTCAGTTTATTGATAACAAATCCCTGTGATGATGTGTAGCAGTAGCACTTAAATTCTTCACTGTTTTCCTGATTTTCATTAACTGTTAAGTGGTGGTTAATCTCAGTTAATTGTTTGCACTCCTACATTATTAGTTTCCTGTACACAGACACACAAGTCTTCACTGAATTAAACACTTGATAATTCCTGTGACACTACACATGGTTAGCTCCTGCACACTAGACACAGTTTACACATTACTCCTAAAAACTGATGGTTATTTCACACACTCTCCTTTCACTAATTTTTCTGTCAATGATCTGTGCACACACAGACACATACACTCTTTCTTCACATTCCTGCTGTGCACACTTGACACACTTCACACTTGTTTATTCCAGTTCTTGTGAGGACTGGCCCTAAACTGTTAACTATTGCACTCGCACACAACTTCATGAATCACCCCCACACACACTATTCTAGACTGTTAGCTATTTTTCTACACACAAGTTCACACACCTACACATGTTTTCTTCCCTTAGGTTTCATGAGTATATTGTATGCCTATATGCATAGTGTTTAGCCTAATGTTTAGTGTAGCTCAAATTGTGTATCTATATATATGGTGTATATTCATAGGTATTATGAATTCTTGAATGTTGTGTTTATAGCTTTGTTAGAGTCTAGTATAGCTTTATTAGACCTAGCTAGTGAGCTTAGCCTAGTTTAGACAAGGTTGACCTAGTTTGACTTCTAGGGTTGACCAAAGTTGACCAAGAGTTGACTTTGGCCTAGACTGACTTAGAATTATATAGAATGCATAGTAGGACTCCATATTACTATTCTGGACTTATTGTGACTTGTGCTATTCTGATTAGGAGCCAGACACCACTCCTTAGACAGTACGTTTTATTTTGGACACTCAGTTACAGGCGAGTACATTCTCTGATCATTTCATATCCTGCTTAGAATTATTTCCTGCAGTAGATTACTTTACTTGTACTGTCACGATGGTCACACGGATTGGTACTATATGGATCCCTTTTTGAGATGTTATCCTTAGGGAGCATCAGGTACTACATGTTCTGTGCGTTTCACTTACATGGCGTATCACATGCTTCATTGGTTCTTTAATCACTTACGACATATACTCTTATGATCGTAGAGTCTTCCTAGAATCCTTATCTCATTCATGGGACTACTATGTATCACCTTCACGGTCTATCACCTTCGGGGTTCACCACCTTCGGGGTCTATCACCTTCGGGGTCTGTTACATGGCATCATATAACATAACCTGGCTGGATCCTTGTGTATTGATTGGGGGTACGGGGGAGTATAAATGGACATGTGAATAATACACTAGTAGTTTCTTATCAGAATCATTCCTTAGTGTCTTATCAGAATCATCCCAGGCCATTTACATGTTCATGATTGTACTCTGACTCACTAGTCACTGCTAGTTCTCTATGTATAGTAGATATTTATATTACAGTTCTCTTCCTGTTTACATACCGCATTTCTTTCAGTACTTGTATCTTACTTTACTGCATGTTTATATTTTCTAAGCTGCTATGAATTATTGAGATGTACTGTGCTCGCTCCTGTCCTGACTGGACCTGTTGAAAATATTACAGAGGACGAGGAGGAGGCTTGCCTGGACACCTATTACGGGGCAGCCCTTGATAACACCTGTGAGCTGGACCCTCAGGAGGATCCAGCAGTAGCTGAGGACCTTCCCCCGACTGCCTAGACTAGATAGTTAGGCTTTTATTTATGTAGTTGGATCATGTTCTAGTTAGACTCTTTATCTGGAGATCAGTTTTGTATATATTCTTTTATCTGAGACTTGTACTGCTGGGATTATCTTAGACTATTGTTTTATCTATTTCATTTCCTTGAGTTCTATTCATATCGTGCTATATCTTCCTTAGTTGTGATTGAGTTTCTTTTGCTATGTCACCCCCATTCGGGGAGTATAAACTGTTTAGATATTTAGATTGCAAGATGTTGTGACCTAGGATAGCGTTCTACCGCCGACACTGCGTCGTAGGCTGGACGTATTCACGTCTCGTGCCCTTACTCTAGGGTGCGGGTCGTGACACTTGTCGCAGATTAGTTCGTCACATCTTGTCCTTGTTTGGTTGTAGGTGTGACTTACTACTTCGATAAGAAGGTATTGAACCTTGTTGGGGTCCGGATACCATATTGGATTCATGGCATGGAAAGATACGTCGCCGTGAATTAGTTTACCATCTCCTGTCCTTGTTTGGTTGGGGGGATGGTACGCTCGTTCAGTAGGTGCGTATTGGACCATGTTATAAATTCGATTTACTTATTTATTTGAGCAATATTTATTCAGTTTATATGGCATGCTATTATGTGTCTTGTTACGTCCCTCTGAGGACCTGGTTGTCTTGCCAGGTGTGTGCTATTGTCTTTTGCAGGTGCTTTAGCTCTAGCCATGTTTATTGCTATTTCTCGAGGATGATTGCATTTGGATCGTCTTCGCTTCGCTCGCCACTCATTTTATTTTCTATATACTTTTCTTTATTTTGTTGGTAATGGATTTATCTCCGCCCAACATATTATATCAAGATAATTTATTCTCATTATATGACATCTTTTATTCATTTATTCTGTGTGGATGAGATTAGTTATGGTTCTACTGTATTTTACAGCTTATGTATTCATACGAGGTTTCTATATATTGGAGTGTACTTCGTATGAATACAGCTGGCATGGATACGTACCTAGTCCTACGTATTTTAGGACTGGGACGTTATAATAAATACATGTAAAATATATATGTATGCATATATGAACCTATCTAAACTATATATGTATGTATGCATTATGAACCTATGTAAATATATATGTATGTATGCATATATGAATGTATGTAAATATGTATATATATAGATATGATATTGATATTGATATATGATATTGATATATGATATATGATATTGATATATGATATTGATATTGATATATGATATTGATATATGATATTGATATTGATAAATGATATTGATATATGATATTGATATTGATATATGATATTGATATATGGGTTGGCATAGGCTTGGTATAGGCTTGGCTTGGTGTTGACCTAGTCAGACTAGGGTTGACCTAGATTGGACTTATTAGACCTAGTTTGACCATAGTTGACCTAGGTGTGACTTCTTGGTTGACCAGGGTTGACCAAGAGTTAACTTTGACCTAGTTTGACCTAGACTCATATAGAATGCATAGTAGAGCTTTATTTTATCATTTTAGACTTGTTGTGACTTGTACTGTTCTATAGGAGACAGACACCACTCCTCGGACAATATATTCTCTTCGGACATTCAGGATACCAGGCGAGTACATTCTCTGATCATTTTATATCCTGTTTAGAATTATTTTCCTGCTTTAAATTACCTTACTTGATACTGTCACGTTGGTCACACGGATTGGTACTATATGGATCTTTTCATGAGATGTTATCCCCCTCGAGAGCATCGGATATTACATATTTTGTGTGTTTCAATCATCACGTATCTCTATGCTTCCTCTGATTCACGAATCGCTTGTGACACATGTACTCTCATGTTCACAGAGCCATCATGAATCACCTTCACGTATCACTCATTTTATGAGCCATGTGAAGTTTCACCAATCTTAACATAACTTGAACAGATCTTTGTGTATTGATTGGGGATGGGGGAGTAGAAATAGGCATGTGAATATTATCCCAGTAGCTGTAGTTATGAATCACTCTCTTAGCTGTAGTCATGAATCTCCTATGCCATTCACATGTTTATATTTTACTCTGACTCACTAGTCACTATTAGCTCTCTATGTATAGTAGATATTTCTATTACAGTTCTCTCTCTCTCTGTTTACATACTGTTTTTCTTCAGTTCATGTATCTTACTTTACTGCATGATTATATTTTCTAACCTGCTACGATCTGTTGAGATGTACTGTACTTGCTCCTGTCCTGACTGGACCTGTTGAAAATATTACAGAGGATGAGGAGGAGGCCCTATGTACCACCTATTACGGAGCAGGATTAGACGACACCTGCGACCTTGTTCCTCTGGAGGACCCAGCTGCAGTACAGGATGCTACTACCAGAGTCTAGGCTAGATAGCTAGGTTTTAGCTTTTCTTTCGGTATTGTGTTATTTGAATTTCAGTTGTTGTTCTGAGATGTAGTTATATTTAGAGACTCGTGTTGAGCTGGATGTTCTTGAGTTGTTATCTTAGACACTTAGATTTTCTCTCTCTCATTTGTATTATATTGTGGTTTTGATCTCTCTATCTACCTTTACTATTCTGTATCTGCCTTAGATGTGATTGAGACTGCTCTGTTATGTCACCTCCATTCGGAGTGTATATACTGTACAGGTACCTTTATATTGTTAGATGATTGACCTAGGACAGCGTTCTACCGCCGACACTGCGGCGTATGCTGGGCGTTATTACGTTCTCGTACCCTCACAGTGGGTGCGGGTCGTGACCTATTTTTATTGGTGGCCCATGCAGGTCGAGTTTATGTAGTGGTATTCGAACTAGAGTATCACTACAGCCTGTAGTAGGATTAGGATATTTTTGAAGGTACTCAATCACAAATAGGAAAAACACTTATTCAGATTCCGTATATCTACATTTTGCCGCTTATTGTCTTCCTTGAATTTAAACTGTCCTCTTTTGATATTTTGACTCATTCTCAGCAATTGTTTTATTTTGATCTGTGTCTCCAGGATGGTTGAGACGCGATCGCATCGCCAGGGCCAGGGGGCCGCCGATGAGAGGTCTGTCACCTCTCACACTCAGCAGCCGGCCCCTGGTACCGCAGCCCCAGTCATGCTAGCTGGGGTAGGCGTTTCGGCAGCTTTTAGAGGAGCCCCACCAGCAGTGAGGCATGAGCCGAGTTCGGTGATTCCGGATGTACTTCTTCAGCAGCAGCAGCCACCTGCAGGGACAGTTGACGTCGTTCAGCTGTTAGCCTTCTTCCGGCAGTACATGGAGGGTCAGTAGACCTAGCAGCAGAGGCAGACAGCAGAGCTCACACGAGGCATTGAGCTGGCAGTGACTGTGGTAGAGAGAGTCATAGCTCAGCCAGCGGCAGCACCGCAGCCGTACCAGCCACGGGAGAAGGGCATCTAAGATTTCCAGAAGATGTACCCGAGAGACTTCCGAGGGACAGAGGGGATCTTGTATGCCGATGAGTGGATCGAGCATATGGAGGAGATTTTCAGGTTGGCTGAGATCCCGACGAGGCTCCAGATTGAGGCAGCGGCCAGCATGATACAGGATCTGGCCCGTACATGGTACCAGACCGACCCGCGGGTCGGTACAGCAGGACAGACTTGGGCAGCATTCAAGAAGCTGTTCAAGGAGAAGTTCTTTCCAGACACAGCGCTGGGAGCCCTCGAGACCCAGTTTGAGGCCCTAGTCCAGGGGAACCAGTCCGTGGAGGAGTACGCAGAAGAGTTTTGCTGCCTTAGCAGATTTATGGAGGACTTGTCGGAGACGACGAAGGCCCGGAGGTTCCGGAAGGGCTTGGTAAAGGAGGTCAAGTCCTACACCAAGAATGCCCGCAGCGCTACATTTGAGGAGATCCTGGTGGACGCTTTAGCTGCAGAGGATGATCTTGAGCTTAGGCTCAAGTGGGGGCGAGACTCCCAGGGAGGCAGCAGTAGCAGAGGACCGGCCAAGAGGCCGCACGTTCAGCATCAGTTTCAGCAGCAGTTCCAGGGTCACGGCCATCAATAGGGACAGCAGCAGCCCAGACAGCATCAGGCACCCAGACAGCAGGCAGTCAGTTGCCCCTACTGTAAGAAGTCGGGGCATGGATGGGGTGAGTGCAGAAGGAGGCTGGACAGGTCCCTACTTTGTAGAGCAGCGGACCACCAGCTGAGGGAGTGTTCCAGTACATAGGCACAACACCATGAGGAGGAGCCAAGGCTCCGGTAGGTCAGCAGCGGGGACCGTTACCGACGCAGCAGCAGAGATTTGTGCAGTATCAGCATCAGGCTTGAGGAGGCCAGCAGGGGCGAGCTTACGCCATGACAGTCGAGGATGCTCAGGCAGTGGGAGAGGTGCTTGCAGGTTCTGTTCTTTTCGATTCCATTCCCACCTTGTCTCATTATATCTATCTTGAAATTCAATTCCATCTGTTCTTATCTGTTTCCTTATCTGTTGATAAGTTTTGATCTGGCATTTCTTTTCGATTTGGTTTTCTTCCGAGATAAGTCGTATGGGCTAGGTCGCCTAAGTTATGGGATCTAGAGTCTTCTATAGTCATGATAGCTGGCATTGTGAGGACATATAGTCAGATTTTGGATGTATTTCTTGGGTGTGGGAATTTAAGATTTTCGCTGCCAAGCATGCGGCAATGCAAAAATTTTAAATACCATAATTCTAGAGGTATGTACCTTAGTCGAGGACTCTGTGATTATCGTAGCCTTGCTCACTAGCATGACGAAGATTCTGAGTACCATGATTTTGGACAGACGCATATGATTATCTGACGGTATGTTTGAGACTTTGATTGTGGGGTGTTTGACCTAGAAGACTACTACCATTTTAATTTCGAGGACAAAATTTTTCTAAGGTGGGTAGACTTGTAACACCTAGTTTCTAAAATGTGGGTAATTTTGAAATTTTGTATTTTAATTTATTTAATTATGATATTTAAATGATAATATGATTTTTGGTGTTTTTTAATCATTTAAAACTATTTTAAGTTATGGCTTATGATTTTGGTGTTTGACTAGTGTAACCTTAGAGCCTAGCCATATAATTATGATGTGTGACTAGTACATTTTAGCCTAGAGTGTATTTCGGTCATCTTAGTATTTATTTGAATTTATTATGATTTATGGAAATTTGTGTGAATTTGATATTAATTAAATATTGTTATGTGTTATGTTAGTCATGACTAGTTGAGACTTGTAGACTAACCTAGAACTAACCCTAGTTGGTGACCCTAGTCTAACTCTAGTTAACCTACTTTTAGTCATTAGGAATTAGTTTTAAGGTAGGAAGGATTACATAAGTGAAATTAGTCCATGACTAGTGACTTAAGTCAATGACTTATGATTTATCAATTTTAAAGCCTACTGTTTAAGCCATAGGCCCATAACTTAGGCCCAAAACCAAATTAAACCCACCCATGGCAGCCAACCTAGGGATTCTCACTCCTATTTAATGCCTCCTTCATTTAGGGTTAGCCTCTCTTGGAAATAGATCTCAAGTTTAGAAAGAGGTAAATCTCCAACCTTAGAAATTCCTAATTAATTCATTTTAGCTCCTATTTAGTCCTAGTCTTTTGCAATAGGATCTAATTTATGTTTATATACTGATTTTGGAGGAGTACCTCAGTTTGCATGCAAATTGGAGATTTGGAGTTGCCATTTGGAATCCCCTCTTTGAAGCTTTTCTTGAGTTTTGATACTCAATAGGTAAATCATCTAAACTCATAGTTTTTCCTAATTTCTTTGCATATAAGGTTAGGTTTTAGGGTTTCCTAGCTGTCCCCAAAATTTGGGCACGATTCGTGTCCATTTCGTGTCCATATCGGACACGTATCATAGTGATACACTAGGTGTTTGTAGAAATGCCACATAGGAATAAATTTTCATATTTTTGAAATGTAATTACATGGATTTGTAGATCTTGATGTGTACATTAATATTTGTGAAGGTGTCCTAGTGTTTTGTGTCCTTTTGTGTCGTGTTTTTGTACGAGGACACGCTGTACGAGCCCGTAGGCTGTGTCCTGCCTATTGGGGGCTAGAACTCGTGATACAGGACACGTCGAGACACTTTTTTTTGTGTGAGCCTAGGGGCAATGTCTGCGACGGTGCTCCCAAAATTTGGAAGCACCTCGTGGAGTGTGCGTGGCACAATCGCCCCCGCACTGGTCGTACGAGCTACGCGCGGGCTGCTGTGCGAGTGCACAGACACCACTGATACGCATGTCATATCGTGTCTGTGGGACTCATGGACACGGTGCAGTAGGTGTCAGACCTAGGTCTATCCTAGGTGAACCCTTGGACACGAGCACGTGTCGTGTCGTATCGTGTCGTGTGTCGCATGTTATACGCACGTGCACGCGTGCACGACGGTTAATTGTGCACAGTACGTGTCTGTGTTCGTGCATCTATGTGGACACGACTTGTGTCCAATATTTGGACACGAGATGACTCTTAGGACCCCGACACTATGCTACAGTATGTACCAACTGATTAATTGTAAATTAGATGGTTGTTTGGGTTCGAATTCTCGAATTTCCCAATAGGGGACTGATACGGCTGATACTCTTTGCTGGAATCATTTTTTTTTCTGATTTTTATTTTGTTTTATTAACTATTAGTTGTTGTTAATCGTAGGAATTTGTTCACCTATATGTGTATTAATATGTAAACGTGTAGTTGTGTTGTATTGGGATAAGGGGAATCAATGAATCGGGTTTTGGCATATGGATTGGGGATTTCCTGTCAAGTTTCAGGAAATCCTGAAACTTGATTCCAGTTTCTCACCCCTTAGCATACTCCAATTCACCCATTTTGATTTCTAGCAATCCTCTCACATCTCTACACATGTCACACACATGCCTACACTCATGCACACACACACATGACACAAATTTCTCTCTATTCACTATCTTTTCACTGATACCCTTTTTCTGAAATTTACTTTGTTTTTTCTGATTTATTATGATTGAATTCGTTTTCCCTGTGTTTTTACGATGTTGAATGATAAGAGGACCTACTTACATAACTGTGAATAGGGATAGGGACTGAAAACTGAGTTGTTATTCAGAAAATCTGAGATTGAACTCACTGAATTCCTCACTTGCACATAGCCTCTAACACACACATTGGATCTCCTATCTACTGTCACACCCTCATATTTTCCCCTCACAAACCTGTCATACACTGTTTGGTTGATTTAGTTCCCATGAACACACACACACTGTTTGGTTGATTAGTTCACATGCTCACACACACAGGCCACCTCTTTATGCACATTAGTTTACTGTCACTTGAACACCTGTAAACTGAAAACCCCTTAACTGAAACCTGAAGTTAAGCCTGAGACCCCTAGGTCCATTACACCAACCCCTTTCACTAGTTTCAGCCTTCTACTTGCCCCACACATACAATACACACAGCCACACATGACACTTTAAATACACACATGTTTCACCCTATGTCTCGCTCACAGTTTACATATCTACACACATTCATTTCCTCACTCACTCTCTTACACACACATGTTACCTCCTTTAACCCCCTCTCTATTTCTCTATGTATAAATACATGTAAAATATATATATGTATGCATATATGAACCTATCTAAACTATATATGTATGTATGCATTATGAACCTATGTAAATATATATGTATGTATGCATATATGAATGTATATAAATATGTATATATATAGATATGATATTGATATTGATATATGATATATGATATTGATATATGATATTGATATTGATATATGATATTGATATATGATATTGATATTGATATATGATATTGATATATGATATTGATATTGATATATGATATTGATATATGGGTTGGCATAGACTTGGTATAGGCTTGGCTTGGTGTTGACCTAGTCAGACTAGGGTTGACCTAGATTGGACTTGTTAGACCTAGTTTGACCATAGTTGACCTAGGTGTGACTTCTTGGTTGACCAGGGTTGACCAAGAGTTGACTTTAACCTAGTTTGACCTAGACTCATGTAGAATGCATAGTAGAGCTTCATTTTATTATTTTAGACTTATTGTGACTTGTACTGTTCTATAGGAGACAGACACCACTCCTCGGACAGTATATTCTCTTCGAACATTCAGGATACCAGGCGAGTACATTCTCTGATCATTTTATATCCTGTTTAGAATTATTTTCCTGCTTTAAATTACCTTACTTGATACTGTCACGTTGGTCACACGGATTGGTACTATATGGATCTTTTCATGAGATGTTATCCCTCTCGGAAGCATCGAATACTGCATGTTTTGTGCGTTTCACGAATCATCACGTATCTCTATGCTTTCTCTGATTCACGAATCGCTTGTGACACATGTACTCTCATGTTCACAGAGCCATCATGAATCACCTTCACGTATCACTCATTTTTTGAGCCATGTGAAGTTTTACCAATCTTAACATAACTTGAACAGATCTTTGTGTATTGATTGGGGATGGGGGAGTAGAAATAGACATGTGAATATTATCCCAGTAGCTGTAGTCATGAATCACTCTCTTAGCTTTAGTCATGAATCTCCTATGCCATTCACATGTTTATATTTTACTCTGACTCACTAGTCACTATTAGCTCTCTATGTATAGTAAATATTTCTATTACAGTTCTCTCTCTCTGTTTACATACTGTTTTTCTTCAGTTCATGTATCTTACTTTACTGCATGATTATATTTTCTAACCTGCTATGATCTGTTGAGATGTACTGTACTCGCTCCTGTCCTGACTGGACCTGTTGAAAATATTATAGAGGATGAGGAGGAGGCCCTATGTACCACCTATTACGGAGCAGGATTAGACGACACCTGCGACCTGGTTCCTCTGGAGGACCCAGCTGCAGTACAGGATGCTACTCCCAGAGTCTAGGCTAGATAGCTAGGCTTTAGCTTTTCTTTCAGTATTGTGTTATTTGAATTTCAGTTGTTATTCTGAGATGTAGTTATATTTAGAGACTCGTGTTGAGCTGGATGTTCTTGAGTTGTTATCTTAGATACTTAGATTTTTTCTCTCTCATTTGTATTATATTATGGTTTTGATCTCTCTATCTACGTTTACTATTCTGTATCTGCCTTAGATGTGATTGAGACTGTTCTGTTATGTCACCTCCATTCGGAGTGTATATACTGTACAGGTACCTTTATATTGTTAGATGATTGACCTAGGACAGCTTTCTACTGCCGACACTGCGGCGTAGGCTGGGCATTGTTACATTCTCGTACCCTCACAGTGGTTGCGGGTCGTGACATTATCATCTGCTCTTCTTGTGCCGAGAGGCTGATTGCGTCCTTACGCAGAGTGGTTGTAAGGGATGCGGACTTGCCAGGTTTGCGAGCTTGGAGGTGGATCGTCAGAGGTTCTTCTGATCCTGTGGCTGTCTCGGTACGAGCTTGCATATCTCCTTCATTAAGGTGCCTCTTCGACTTTTTGTATAGGCAGGAGTCTGAGTAGTAGGATTCGACCCCTTTGAAGGGATCGATGTCGACAAATTCTGTCCTCATGAAGCCGTGTTTGTCGACATATTTGAAGCACTGGTGCAGCGTGGAAGGCACGATCATATAATCGTGTATCCACGGGCGCCCCAAGAGGATGTTGTAAGAAGTGTCTGCATCTATGACGTAGCAGGTTACTTCTGATTGGAGATCGCCAATCTGACACTTCAGACGAATCTTTCCGATTGGGTAGTTCCTGCCCGAATTGAAACCGCTGATGGCGGTACTTGTAGGCGTCAGGCGATGCATTGGGATGTAGAGATGATGTAACAGACCCTTCGGGATAATGCTTATGAAAGAGCCAAGATTAATGTGCATCCGATCCACCTTTACGTTGCCGATGTATCCGGTGTAGTATAGCAGGCGATCGTGCAGGTTGGTTTTGATGAGCATGTCCTGCAGAGTGAAGACAATGTTGGGCATTGCTCCCGTGTAAGCGCTGTCATGGAGATCTGCAGGCAGATTTTCTCCCGTGAGGTTGACTTGAGCCAGGTACACGTCAGCATTTTGGAGTGCATCGCTCAAAGCCGTACGAACATCCTTTGAGAGTCTCAAAAGCTCGTATAATGAAAACTTGGCCGGTGTATTGGCCAATTGCGCTAAGATGTCGAAGTTGTAGGGCTTTTCCAGCCCCTGCGGTGCCTCTTTTCGGAGGGATTTGTCAAAGCGAGTCTCCTTCGACCTAGGCTTGTCGGTCGTCGGAGGCTGGGCCGGTCCCGGAGCGTCGGTTGTAGCGGGCTGATGATCTTCAGCCGATTTATCAGCCACAGGTTGGGATTGTGCCCCAGACCGAGTGACGACGGCTGTAGCTTCTTCGATATCTGCCGAGATTGTACGGCAGGACCTGACTTTTTTACTCTTCTTCTTGCAAATGAAAGATGGTGTGGGCTGAGTCACTTCTGATACCAATTCTGGATGGACCCATATAACCTCCCCTCGTGATATGGTAAGAGGCACTAGACCAACAGCCTGATCTCGGGGAGGTGGAAGATTAGCAATCTCCATTGTCGCCAGAGAGATGGGGACCAAACCGTCTTGAGTTTCCGTCGGAGGGAAGCTGCCAAATTGTACTGACACCATATTGGCTGCCACTGTTACCTCCTCGAAATCGATGGCCAGAGCGTTCAAATCGATGAGATTTTGGATGTATCGTTTTAGCTGGTAGCAGTCGTGTGTGGCATGGTGGACGTAACGGTGGTAATGGCAGTACTTTAGGTTCTCCATGTCTGTCGGCCGAGGTTCTCGTCTTGGTGGAGGAAGCTGAATTCTGTCTCCTTGTATGAGCATGTCCAAGATGGGCTTGGCGTGACCGTCTTCGAAGGAGTAGGTGATTTGAGGCTATTGTTTGTCTGCCGGTTTTGACTCAGGTTTCTGGGCTGTATCGGCCACCATAGCCTGCTTGCCCTTGTTGTCTCGATTGTTGGTGGAGCTACCCCCATTGTTGGTGTTGGCGTTGGGACGCCTGCCCTTGTCCTCTCCCTCTGAGATGTGTAATCCCAGTTGGCGAGCCTTCTTCAATCGTTCTTTGGTGCTTGTGGCACTAATGATAAATGTCTTCCAGTCCTTGAATTGACTTTCGCCCATCCAGAGACTGATTGTTGGGAGCAATCTCTTTTGGCAAATTTTAATCAAGGAGGAATCTGGATTTCCAGACGGCAACTTCATTGCGGTTTGGCAAAATCGCTCGATATAGTTCCTTGTCAGTTCTTTCTCTCCTTGGACGACGTCCATAAGGATGGACATTGTGATGTCCTGCTCTACTTCGTAGAATCTCTCCAAGAACATGCGCTTGAAGACGGCGAAGGAGTGGATGCAGTTGTCTGGCAGGTTGTGATACCAGTCGAAGGCGACTCCTTCCAATGCCCCGATGAATAATCGTGTAAGGATGGCATCGTCATGGGGCAGGTGGTCGGTGGTGACCTCGAAGTAAGTGATGTACCGACTGGCGGAGGTCTTGCCATCATACGGATTGATGTTGAACGGCTTATATCTCCGCGGGAAGGGGACATCCCTCCATGTAGCAGGGTATGGTTGCCGTATTCTGAGGTTTTGAGAGTTTTCTCGAACGTGAAACATGGCTCGGAGCTCCTGGACCTCTCTTCTCGCTTCTCGGGCCTCATCCACGATGGTGGGGGCCGTTATTTCAGGAGGATTGTTGCCCGAGTTCGGTGCCACTGAATTCGAGTCCGTATTGACCGCGGGACCCGCGCTTGTTTGGCCAGGCGTCCCTCCTTGCAGAGCTGGAAAGGCCACTTTGATCTAGTCCACAAACTTGACCAAGGCAAGCATTATGGCCTCCAGAGTGTCGATACGTCGGCGATCACTGGAGCCCCCTTGGCTGCTGTCTGTCATGAATACTGTCTATACATGAGGAGAGATGGACGGAACGGCAGAGGAAGCGCCCTCCGAATCATACCCCTGTAGTGAGAAGTCGTCGGGGTATGTGGAAATGTTCTCCTCTGGTTCGAACTCAGAAGGAATAGTACCCCCAGTCTCCGAGTTCGCCTCGTCTTGGGAGTTGTGGACGTCCTTGGTAACGCCTGGGTTTGTTGCATCTGATGGAGAGTTGTTCCCCTGGCTCGTCTTCTTAGAACATCGAATTATCGTGGAGGTTCGGAGGTGTGCTACCCCCAGTCGCAGCAACCCCCAGTGTTGTGGATGACGAATCTCCCACTGTAGCAGATTTTGTCTTAGAACGGGTACCTGGAAAAACTCCGATGGTGGGCACCCGCTTAGACGACAGTCTCTTAGTCATAGTGGTTGATATCTTCGGGCTAGGAGCACTGGTCTTCTTTTCTCTCCCATCGACAGGGACTTTCTGAGCAGAGTTGCAGGAGACGACGGGAAGTGCCTCGTCTTCTGAAGACGACTGTTGCAGTCTTTGAAAGACGGACTGTCGATCTTTTTGTACCGTCGTATTATTGTAGCAGCAGTTGACGATGACTTAGGTGCAGTGACGTCTGTGGGAGGACTCTTTGCACCCTGATGCATCTTCTCTTTCCTTACGTTTGTGGAGGATGGCCTCACGCAAGTCAGATTGGTCTGGATCGACCGTATTGGCTCCCTGGATTTTGGAAGACTTTTGCGAACCTCTCTGTCCGGTTGCCGCCGGGGGCAGGACTCGAGTGGTTTTGTACAACTTCCCATTTGAGGCCCGCATAATAGTATGTGGGACGCTCGGATGGTCAGAGACTGGATCAGCGGACCGAGCTTGTCAAGCTCGCGCTGCCCTAGACTTCTTCGCTCTAGCGCTTAAGGTCACATAGTAGGAAGAGTCTAGGTGACGCTGGAGAGAGTCAGACATATCTTCTTGAGAGCACAAGAGATCAGGACCATAAGAGAGGCGGTCAAAGACAGAGCCACGCGGGGTAGGCGTCATGCTGCTGTCATCAATAATCTTCAAGCGGCTGGCAGGCGTAGCCGCATAGACTTTCTTCATGTGGCTGGGAGTCTCAGCCGCATAAGTTTTCTTCATGCGGCTGGACGATCTGGCCGCATAGACCTTCTTCATGCGGCTGACAGATTCAGCCGCATGAGCATCCTGCATGTGGTTGGCAGACTTGGCCATATGAGCGTTCGGCTTCTTCTTGGGGCGCATAGAACCACTCTTTGTCCCTGCAAGTCCAGCATCGTAGTGCTTTCCTCTGCCGGACTAGGGGACAGCAGAGTCCTTTACGGCTCGAAGTAGAGCCGTATGAGAGTCGCCTTCGCCGTCTTGGATAGTAGAGAGTACCCCGTCCAGAGCTTGTGGAGGAGCAATTGATTTTGGCCTCCACTCGCAGCGAGCTTTCTTTGTATGGGATCGCTTCTGGACCGGGCCAGCACTTCCTTCAGAGAGCATTTCTTCAAACGCCTGTTGGTCAAAGCGGACGACCATCTTCTGTTGCCTGGAGCCAAGTTTGGCTGCATCCGATTGCGTCACCAACTCCTCAGCCATGGAGAAGTTTGTCTCCAGCAGAGTCGCCATCGTGTTTGCCATAAAATATAAAAGAACAGAACAATTATGGGAGGACTGGACTTTTACTTCACAATACAAACTCGCTTGTACAAAGAAAGCCTAGGGACGAAAACCTAGGTACAGTAGTCTAAGTACAATTGTTTATTTTAGATTCTGGGGGGTGACGGTAGAGGCTCGGGAAAGCGACGGCAGCTCTGCCTTACTCCTTGGACGATCGGGTGCAGCCTTGGCTCTGTAGAAGAACTGCTGGACGTTGATGAAGAAATGCTTTCTTCAGGCTCTCAGGCTCTCTCTGTCTCTCTCTGTCTCTGTGTAAGTCTCTATGTGCGTCTGTCTCTATATCTTTCTGTGTATCCATCTTCGCAAGAGAATGGCACCCTGCTATTTATAGGAGTGGGGGCGCTTCATTAGGGTTTACAATAATTGCCCATTCTTGAAAGTTGGTGGCTAAGGATCATTGGATCTGGGCCGTTCATCGAGATTTGAGCAATAAATATGATTGCATCAAATCTTTTGTGGGTGATTAATGCTGATTGACATAAATACTCCTGATTTGTCATGCCAACCTCGGATTCCTCGACACGTGTCTTTAATTGGCTTATTTACAAATGATCTGATTTGATCCCAATATTTTATTGGGATTTGTTGAGGGATTTCGATCAATCTGATGCCACGTGCCCTGCTATCATGCCACGTGTCATAACAGCAAAAATCTGAGCCGTAGGAGAGTTGCTCCTTATTGGGCTGCATAAGGATGTCCACGTGTCAAGGCTGCCTAAGAGTGGCACCCTGACTATTTGGACCGCATGGTAATGATTTGAGCCGCATTGTTTGCCATGAAATATAAAAGAGCAGAACAATTATCGGAGGACTGGACTTTTACTTCACGTTACAAACTCGCTTGTACAAAGAAAGCCTAGGGACGAAAACCTAGGTACAGCAGTCTAAGTACAATTATTTATTTTAGATTCTGGAGGGTGACCATAGAGGCTCGGGAAAGCTACGACAGCTCTGCCTTACTCCTTGGACGATCGGTATGCAGCCTTGGCTCCAGAAGATTGCTTGGCGTTTGAAGAAATGCTCTCTTTGCTCTCTCTCTGCTTTTTCTCTCCAAGTATTCGGGTGCTCTCTGATCTCTAAAAAGGTTCCCTTCGCAAGGGAATGGCACCTTGCTATTTATAAGAAGGGAATGCTATCATTAGGGTTTACAATGATTGTCCCTTAAAGTGGCGGCGGCCTGTTGATTGATCAATCTGGGCCATTAGTTTTGAGTGTAACGAATCTGGGCCATTAATGTAGATTATGCCAAATTCTCTCAGTAATTAATGCTGATTGGAATAAATCTCCCTTATGATGATCTGCTGATATCTGCGAATCTGAATGAATAAGTTTAATTCATTCTCCTGCCACGTGTCCCAGATTATTGGAATTTGACCCAATCTTTGATTGCAGTAAATCTGGAAAATTGATTGGCTTTATGACACGTGTCCTGGGAGCCATTGAAGGATCTGAGCCACATGAGGATTGAGCCGCATAAACCCGGCCACGTGTCAAGGCTGTTGGGGAGTGGCCCCCGAACCTTCGAATCATATGATAATCTGGACCGCATGGACGTATGTGGCCGCATAATGGGTAACCCCTTCGTGAGCCGCATGGAGATAATCTTCGTGAGCCGCATGGGGGGAGCGTCTGCTTGAGCCGCATAGGGCTGTTTCGATCTGGGCCGCATAGGGCAACTTCGGCCTGAGCCGTATGGGGGTCTCTGCTCGAGCCGCATATGACTGTCCACGTGCCTAGGCTGCGTGGCATTTTCTGGATATCGGAGGATTATGTCAGAGATCTCCTTCGTTTCCCTAGGAGTCTGTCATTATGACAGAGTCATAATTACATCTTTGTGTTAGGGCTGTCGTCTTGCCAGAGCTGTCAGCCGTCAAGACAATTAATACAGTAGGGGAAGAGTTGCTTGTATGCTACGTGGCACCTCTCTGAGCCGCATGGAGATCACGGAGCCGCATAGACGCGTTGAGCCGCATGGGTCCTCTGAGCCGTATGGGATTTCTGAACCGTATGGGGTTTCCTGGCCGTATGGCTCTTTCTTTATTATTTTCCATGCTTCTACAAGACCCCCTTCAAAGTTTTCAATTTACAAAATTGAAATACTTTGAATAAGAAGCATGGCTGTGTGCAAGCTCTTTCTAGCCGCATATGAGGTCCTAGTCGTATGGAAGTTTCAGCCTCATAGATATTTCAGCCGCATTGCTCTTTGCCACGTCATTATGCCATGCGTGCAAATCTTTTTGGGGCAGGATCCCGAGAGCTTAGTCTTTAATTAGCTAGTTTGGCTCGATAGCCGAAGAGTCGATCACGTTGTACGAGGCATCGGTGAAGAACAGTTTGGCAACTCTAGAGGGGGGTGAATAGAGTTTATATAGAAAAATAGCCAATTAAAAATAACTCTTTCACCAACAATAAATAATCAGAGTAAAGTGCGAAAAATAAATGAAGAGCAGAAGAGCATACGCAAACACAGCGATTTTAACCTGGTTTCCCTCGTGGAGGACTAGTCCAGGCCTGAGAACTCTAGCTCAGGATTAAATCCACTATTTGTGAAATAGTAGTTTACAACCCGTGCCTTTTCTTCAGAAGAGCACGTCAACTTCTAACAGAGGATCGCAGTGGCGATTTGCTTGGAATTGTCCAAGCGACTCCTTCGACTCTTGCACAAGAATCCTAACTGAGAGATGCTGAGCACTCGAGACTTAGGAGGCTTGTGGCTAGTAGATGGGAAGGGTATGGCTTATTGAGCTTATAAGAGAGAAGAGAAGAGAAGATTGGATGAATTGAAATGAGAGAATTCATGCCCTATTTATAGTGTTTTTATAGGCAGAATTCGGGTAGGAAAATTCAAAAATTTGGCCGTTGGACAACTAGCAACCAGCTAACCCTAAAATTAGGGTTCCTGATTTCTATGGGACAGAGTTCGGCCCGAACTCTGTGTGGAGGCAGAGTTCGGCCCGAACTCTGTCTCCAGAGCACAGAGTGGTTCAAAGGGGCTTTTTGGGCAGTGTTTGGTTCAGTGGAGCTAGGGATTTTGGGTAGGTTATAGACTAAGTTCCAAGAGCTCAGCATGACTCAGAGTACACAAGTCTAGACTCAATGAAATTATAAAATACAGACTCCAGAACACACTGAGAGCCGGAGACTGAGTTGTCATCTGTCTTGAACTGAATGCAGTCGTCGTGTGTCGTATTGAATTAATACAAATATTATTTAATCAATGTAGTCAATATTTGGTTGACTGTGACTTTGTGTCAACAATCTCCCCCATATTGATAATTGACAAAATAATATATGTATATTTTAATATTCATACCTGGACACAGTTGATTGTAACATAGCTCCCCCAAAAACGATGCCTGAGCTAAAAGAAGATAGCTCCCCCGTAAACCATGAACGGTGTCGAGCTAGAAGCTATAACTCTCCTCCGTACAAAATGCATAGAACCTGTGACCTGATAGATAATATTTTCCCAGAGCAAGAACAAGCACAGATATACACAGATATACGAATGCATAGAACCTGTGGCCTGATAGATAATATCTCCCAAAAGCAAAACAAGCACAAAACTATAAAAATATACATATTTCTCCCCCTTTTGGCAGTTAGCAATATAAAGAAGCAACGAATAGTAATGCAACCACACCAAGCAGAGAAGAAACAGTGAAATACTAAGCAAAATAAGTCACTGACATAAAGTAAAACTATGATAAAGGACAGATAATGTCATCCACCAAACCAAGTGGCCAACTCATAAACAGAGTACATAGAACCAGCTACATAAAACCATAATAAACTAAATAACTGAAAGCAAAAAATAACTAAGATCATCAGCAGTAGCAGCAGCAGATCGAGCCAATCTCCATCACGGAGCACGAGAAGGTCCTGGAACATCTGAAGGACCAGGGAAGGAGCGACGAGGGTCCACAAAAGCATCATCCGGATCCATGTAACGCATAACCCACGGATCATCAATGCGATGACCCGCGCGCGCTGGATCCCTCTCCATGGAAATGTGCAGATGCTGAGACAGAGAGTACCGGATATCATGCAGAGAGTTGCCGAGAGCACTCATCTGCAGAGTGGTACGATAGTCTAGCTGTGTCCAGCGATCGTCCTCAAGAGTAAAACGATCCCGGAGCATGGTCTGAATGGACTCAAGAGTGGCAGATGGAGGAGGTGCATCCTGACCAAAAGGAGGGGCGTCAGGCTCCTCATCATCAGAATGCTCAGAGGCCTCAGGAGAGGCGACAACTGCCTGAGTACGGCGTGCCTTGGACAGAAAAGCAGGAGCAGGCAAGAACTGACAGTCATGAATAGGAATGATGAATGCACGAAAAACCATAGGAAGGTATAAAGGATAAACCAACGCTCTTGGTTTCTTCCTACAATATATCATCCAATCTATCATTGTCCTAGGAAGATTGAATGGGATACGATAATGGAGGTGATATAAGGCAGAAATCTCAAAGTAGGTAACTTCATCAGTTGAACCAGCTTTTGGTAAGATGGTGTTAAAAATCATTCGATGAAGCTCATAGAAGTAGGGGTTGAGATGCTTGGCCATAAGTTTGCGAGGACTTATGTTAGGAGCACATAATTCCTCCTTGAATCCTTCAAGAGAAGTATCGCCAACAAATTGAAATTGACGTGCTTCCACAAGTTTATCCCAAGCATCAAGATTAACAAGATCAAGAAAATCCCCCAACTCAGAATCATTGAAAACTATGTCAATACCGGCAACCCGGGAATAGATGTGGGTTGCATCGAAAGTTAAATTGCAATAAAACATTTGGATTGCACTACGGTAGATGACAAAATTTGAAGCAACTAAAGCATCCAAACATAGATCACGAAACAGAGATTCAAATTGAGAAAAGATTGTAAAATTTATCGGATGTCCCCCGAACACCGGACGAGTACGAAAATCGCTAAACCATGCATTAGACGCGTCTAGCGACACAAATAGGCGTTCGTCATATGTATTCGGATCTTGGGGACTAGGCGGGTTGAACAACGGATGAATGGGTTGTTGTTCACCTTCTTGCTCAATTGGAGGAGGAGGATTCGAAGAGGAAGCTCCCTCAGTTTGAACCCTTTTCCCACGATTGGGCAAGCGAGGAGCCATTTGCAAGAAAATGGAGAACTTGAAAATGGATAGAAGGAGAGAGTTATACCTAAAAATAATACCAAACAGTGGAAGAGAATGATGAGAAACCCTTTTTCCTTGATTTTGAGGAGCAATGGAGCACTCTAGATCAAAAACTAGGGTTAGGGTTTGAAGGAAGGAGTTTGGAGAGGTGAGAAAGGAGGCAATGGTGAAGGAGAGAGAAGGAATCCCGAAATAAAATAGGGGTTTGTCTTTGGTCGGATGAAATATTGACCATAGGATCTAAATTGATCCAACGGCAGAGCCAGATCCCGACGCTGGAACTTAGGGATCGAACTCGGCCCGAACTTTGTTAGGGGCAGAGTTCGGCCTGAGTTCTGGATCAGTGGTCCAGAACTAAAAGCAGGCTGAAAAGATAGAAAAATTGATTAAGTGTTGAACAAAAGAGATTTTGAGGATAAAAGTTTGATGAAAACAATGAAGTACATAGGGAGGTACACAAAGGTCAGAATGAACTTTAGGAAAGATCAATTAGGCAATAATAAATCGGAACAAACCATATAATAAACAAGGAAATATATTGTAATTCAGTATTTCAAATTTGCCATGGGTTAGCTGCAGGGGCCGGATTCCAGCTAGCGGTAGTCCTGAGGACTAGTGCACCGTGTCGCTTAGGCTTTTACGCCTTTTTGTCAGAAGGACCCTTTCGGCTTGTACCCATAATAAATTTGTCATAAAAGAATCAAAATATACTCGACATTTACGCAAGTAAGTCTCAACTTATAACTGCTTCATCCAAAATTCCGAGTTCACGACAAAGATAATTGAAGCGCTCTTCGGATAATGGCTTAGTAAAGAAATCTGCTAGCTGATGATCAGTGTCAATAAATTCTAAGTTAATCGTGCCATTTTGCTGATGATCACGCAAAAAGTAGTGTCTGATCTCAATGTGTTCAGTGTGTGAGTGGCAGACAGGATTCTTAGTCAAATTGATGGCACTAGTATTGTCACAGAATATAGGAATATGCATAAAAGATAACTTATAGTCTTCAAGGGTTTGCTTCATCTACAGAATTTGTGCACAACAACGCCCAGCTGCTATGTATTCAGCTTCTGTTGTGGATAGTGCGACAGAGTTCTGCTTCTTGCTAAACCATGAGACTAAAGCCTTTCCTAATAAATGACACGTGCCGCTCGTACTTTTACGGTCGACCTTGCATCCAGCAAAGTCAGCATCAGAGTAACCGATGAGGTCAAATGATGTTGACTTGGGATACCATAGGCCCACTGTAACCGTACCCTTAAGGTATCGAAAGATACGCTTAACCGCGGTCATGTGAGATTCCTTAGGATTTGCTTGATATCTAGCACATAGGCAAACACTAAACATGATATCGGGGCGACTAGCAGTTAAATAAAGTAAGCTGCCTATCATACCTCGATACTTACGTTGATCAACGGGTTTGCCGCTCTCATCTGGTTCGAGTTTGGTTGAAGTAGCCATTAGAGTGCTGATTGGTTTGATGTTGTCAAGATCGAACTTCTTCAGCATGTCCTTGGTATACTTCGATTGACAGATAAAAGTTCCATTAGCCATTTGTTTCACTTGCAGACTAAGAAAATAGTTGAGCTCTCCCATCATGCTCATCTCAAATTCTGTCTGCATACACTTGGCAAATTCTTGACAGAGGGTTTCATCAGTAGAACCAAAAATGATATCATCAACATAAATTTGAATCAACAGAATGGTGTCTTTAAAAGATTTTATAAACAGTGTAGTATCAATTTTCCCTTTTGAAAAACCTTTCTCAAGTAAGAAGCTACTTAGCCTTTCATACCAAGCTCTGGGGGCTTGTTTGAGGCCATAAAGTGCTTTCTTTAGCTTGAACACGTGGTCGGAAAATTTGTGATTTTCAAAGCCAGGAGGTTGTTTTACATAAACTTCCTCCTTAATAAAACCATTCAGGAAAGCACTTTTTACATCCATTTGAAATAATTTAAAGTTTTGAAAATTAGCAAAAGCACAAAGCATCCGAATGGATTCTAGTCTAGCAACAGGAGCATACGTCTCATCATAGTCGATACCTTCCTCTTGGTTGTATCCTTGAGCTACTAGACGAGCTTTGTTACGTGTGACTGAACCATCTTCATTTACTTTGTTTCTAAAAACTCATTTAGTACCAATTATCGAGTGATTAACCGGTCTAGGAACGAGTTCCCATACTTGGCTTCTCTCGAATTGGTTGAGTTCTTCTTGCATAGCAGAAATCCAAAATTCATCATTAAAAGCTTCAGAAATGTTTTTAGGCTCTACTTGTGAAATGAAGGCAGTGCTAGCAACGGAGTCTCTTAGTGATGATCTAGTAGTTACTCCACGTGAAACTTCTCCTATAACTAAATTTTCTGGATGAGAAGGTTTGAAAGAGAATTTCTTAGGCAAACCCTCCAGAGAATTAGTTTCGGTTGAAGTATTCATTGGAGTAGAAGTTGATGGCTCAACGTCATCATCAAGAGTACTTGCTGCACTGTTGTCTTCATCAAAAGTCACATTTGTTGACTCTTCCACAATAAGTGAGCGTTTATTAAAAACTCTATATCCCTTACTCTTGGCGGCATAACCAAGGAAGATACCATCGTCAGCTTTGGCATCAAATTTGCCTAAGTTGTCTTTGGTGTTAAGGATAAAACATCTACAACCAAAAACTTTAAAATAAGAAACATTGGGGGTTCTCCCAAACCAAAGCTCATAGGGTGTTTTCTTCGTATTGGGACGAATCAGTACCCTATTCAAATGTGGCATGCTGTACTAACAGCTTCTGCCCAAAAATATTTCGGAAGTAAAAATTTATTCAACATGACTCTGGCCATATCGCCGAGAGTTCTATTCTTCCGCTCCACAACACCATTTTGTTGAGGAGTTCTAGGACAAGAAAATTCATGATCAAAACCATTTACATTACAAAAACTTTCAAAATCATAATTTACGAATTCGCCTCCATGATCACTTCGGATTCGAGTAATCATGTAGCCTTTTTCGTTTTGAACTTTCTTTACAAAAATGTTGAAAGCAGAAATAGCATCGCTCTTATTAGCGAGAAAGAAAACCCAAGTAAATCTCGAAAAATCATCAACAATAACAAATGCATAAAGTTTGCCACCAAGGCTAGCTATTCTACTAAGACCAAATAAATCAATATGAAGTAATTGCAAGGGTCTAGTAGTACTTACAGAGTTGATGGAATGAAACGAGGATTTAGTTGCCTTGTTTAGTTCACATTCGGCACATACCGTGTCCTTTTTGAATGTGATGTCAGGCAATCCTCTCACTAGCTTCTTGGTAGAAAGCCTGGATATAGCATCCATGTTGGCATGACCAAGACGCTGGTGCCAAAGTAGTCGTTCGTCTTTGTGGGCATATAGACATCTACCTGCATTGTTAGTATTTATAGAAAGATAGAAAATATAGATGTTGTCCTCTCTTTTTCCTTCAAAAGTAATGTCTCCTGTTGACCTATCATAGATGTAGCAACTGTTTTGTCCAAAGTTAATATCATATCCATGATCAGCAAGATGACTAATGCTGAGCAGGTTATGCTTTAACTCGGTCACTAGGCAGACATCCTTTATTACAGGAGAAGGAGGATGACCAATGACACCATTACCTATAATGTGCCCTTTGAGATTGTTACCGAAGGATACGTATCCTTCTCTCTTCATCGATAGTGATGCAAAAAGATTTGCATCTTCCGTCATATGTCGCGAGCATCCACTATCGAGAATCCACTTACTTTCAGTTGAGGAGGGAAGGTCCACCTACATCAAGAGTAGATGTGACCTTTGGTACCCGAGTTCTTGAGGGTCCTGAAAAGTTAGTCTTTGGAAACCAAGCATATATCTTTTTATCTACAAGTCTTCTAACTCTGCACTGTGGTGAGATATGTCCATGTGATCCACAATAAGTACAGATAGCATTCTTATTTATACTAGGAGCATAAGAATAATATCTGTAAGCAACAGGATGAGGATGGACATGATGTGAAGAGTTAGCATGGTGAAGATGATTATGCATGGAATAAGTGGCATGTTGATGGTGTCTATGAGGCATAGAATGATGGTATTGTCTATGATGTATGACATGCTGATATTGTCTATATGGTATATGAGGACCTTGTCTATATGGCATTACATGATGATTTTGTCTATATGGCATGGCATGATGATTTTTATGTGTGGAGTGATGTTGATTGTGTCTTTGTGCATGATGAGTGTGTACTGAGTGAGAATTGTTCTTACGTGCACGTGGCTTGTGAAAGTTTGTGTATATAAATGCATGGTTATGTGCTGCATGAGAATGACGTGGTTGACTAGCATGAGTGGTGTTGTGCCCATGTGATTGGGTTTGAGGTTGAACAACCTGTTTACCCAATTTGGTTTCTAATCTTTTAGAAACAGCTTGCAGTTCATCAACCTTAATATTTAAGCCATAAATCTTAGTCATGGAAATCTTGTGTCTACTCTTTTCTTCAGCAAGCAACGTGTTGAGAGTAGTGATTTCTTGAGTTTGTTGCTCAATACGTGCTTCAGCATCATGTAAGCTTAATTTAAGTTTGGATACTTCATCAGTGTTATTAGTGGGTGATGTGTTTCTAACACTATCAAGAAGTAAAGAAATTCTTTGTATCTCATCTTCTAGACTTTTGATTTTGTCCTTGGCATGTTTATATTTACCGATGACCTTTTTATGATCATCGAGTAAATCAGTGAAAGCATCGCCAAGTTCATCAAAAGAGAAGTTATCCAGAGTTTCGTTAGATACCTTGTTGGAAGTTGCCATCAGGCACACATTTGCTGTATCTTGAGGAGAGTCCTTTTCTTCCTCAGAGTCACTCGCTTTACTTTTATGCCAAATGTCTGTGTTGGCATATTTCTTTGATGAGTTCCTTTTGTATGGCTTCTCATAGCGGTTGCTCTTCTTCAGGAATAGGCAGTCTTTTCGGACATGTCCAGCTTTCTTGCAACCGTAACAAGTTGGTTCTTCTTCATCGTCTTCTTGAGATTCCTTCTTCCTTCGATTGAAGCGAAGGAATTTCCTGAAGTTGCGAACCATGAGAGCTTGGTCTTCATCATCCAAATTATCTTCTTCGGTCTCATCATGATTAGCTCTTCGTTGATGAGCTTTGAGTGCGATCTCCCTGGTCTTCGGAGCAGGCTCTTCGAAGTCCTTGAGATCAAGCTCGTGAGTCATAAGCTTACCCATCAAGGTCTCCATTGACATTGTTGTGAGATCGTTTCCTTCTATGATGGCTGTCACCTTAGGGTTCCAAATCTTTGGTAGCCCTCTGAGCAGCTTACGAATCTTCTCGTGGTTTGAGTACTGCTTTCCAAGCGAGGATAGAGGATTGATGATGTCGAGGAATCTTGTGAACATTTGAGTGATCGTCTCACTTGGCTTCATCTTGAAAGCTTCGTATTCTTGAGTGAGACGGCTTATTTTGGATTCCTTGACCTGTGTGGTTCCTTCATGCGTCACTTCTAGAAGTCTCCATACTTCATGAGCAGTGGTGCATGTAGAGACCCTGTTGAACTCATTCCTGTCTATAGCACAGAATAAAGCATTAATAGCCCTAGCATCTAGACTTGCCTGTTTCTTCTCCTCGACAGAATATTTGTCGTGTGGTTTCTCAATGAGGTCACCATCGACAACTATTCTGGCGGGCTTTTTGTAACCGTCAGTGACGACAGTCCACAGGTCAAAGTTTAGAGACTTAAGATAGAAGCTCATCCTTGTTTTCCAATATGTGTAGTTAGTCCCATGAAATAGGGGAGGCCTATGAGTGGACTGACCTTCACCATGATTGGAAATCAAGGATTGTGTGGTTGCCATGGATCAGCTCTTAGGATGTTAGTCCTTGTAAAGAGAACAGAGCTCTGATACCAATTGAAGAACAGTTTGGCAACTCTAGAGGGGGGTGAATAGAGTTTATATAGAAAAATAGCCAATTAAAAATAACTCTTTCACCAACAATAAATAATCAGAGTAAAGTGCGGAAAATAAATGAAGAGCAGAAGAGCATACGCAAACACAGCAATTTTAACCTGGTTTCCCTCGTGGAGGACTAGTCCAGGCCTGAGAACTCTAGCTCAGGATTAAATCCACTATTTGTGAAATAGTAGTTTACAACCCGTGCCTTTTCTTCAGAAGAGCACGTCAACTTCTAACAGAGGATCGCAGTGGCGATTTGCTTGGAATTGTCCAAGCGACTTCTTCGACTCTTGCACAAGAATCCTAACTGAGAGATGCTGAGCACTCGAGACTTAGGAGGCTCGTGGCTAGTAGATGGGAAGGGTATGGCTTATTGAGCTTATAAGAGAGAAGAGAAGAGAAGATTGGATGAATTGAAATGAGAGAATTCATGCCCTATTTATAGTGTTTTTATAGGCAGAATTCGGGTAGGAAAATTCAAAAATTTGGCCGTTGGACAACTAGCAACCAGCTAACCCTAAAATTAGGGTTCCTGATTTCTAGGGGACAGAGTTCGGCCCGAACTCTGTGTGGAGGCAGAGTTCGGCCCGAACTCTGTCTCCAGAGCACAGAGTGGTTCAAAGGGGCTTTTTGGGCAGTGTTTGGTTCAGTGGAGCTAGGGATTTTGGGTAGGTTATAGACTAAGTTCCAAGAGCTCAGCATGACTCAGAGTACACAAGTCTAGACTCAATGAAATTATAAAATACAGACTCCAGAACACACTGAGAGCCGGAGACTGAGCTGTCATCTGTCTTGAACTGAATGCAGTCGTCGTGTGTCGTATTGAATTAATATAAATATTATTTAGTCAATGTAGTCAATATTTGGTTGACTGTGACTTTGTGTCAACAATCGGTCCGTGGTCCTTCTTGTCTATAAATAGAAGGATATTTGGACGGTCTTCTCTCTTAAACTCTTCTTGACTCAGATTCCTGTCTTGTTTTCTACCTCTGATCATCAGACAACGATGGCACCCAGGGCTTCTAAGGTTATGAAGAAGGCTGTGGCGAAGAGTAAGAAATCGGCTTCGCCCTCGACTGTCGTGCCCCCCGTTCGTCTTGACGTTCACATTGCCATCGAAGGTAAGGATTATGTAGATGATTGAGTACTTTGAAACCCAAACAGAGCCTGTCTTGCTGCATGCTTCGTACACAAGCCTTTGACGTGAACTTCTCAAACTACATGGTCCGCACACACGTTCCATGATTGAGCCGCATGGGGGTATACCCCATGTCCGAGCCGCATGAGAGTTGCCTTAAACGAGCCGCATGGACCTTTCTGAATGCCTTCTGACTGTTTTTATTTTCTTCGTCTTTGGTTCTTACAGTATCTCTACCGAATGCTGAAATTGCAGTGTCAGAGGAACCGCAGCCTCCTGTCATCCACCAGGGGTCTTCTTCTTTTAAGGAGGAGGTGATGAAAGAAGAACCGGTGCCTGAGGAGGATGGCAGCCCTCCAAGTATCGAAACTGCTGAAGGTGGTAGCGCTGGAAATTCTGATTCTCCTATTATGGACGAGGATCTTCCTCAATTGCATCCTTCATATGTGAGGTGGTTAAGGGAATGGTATACACGCTTCTGCAACTAGGATTTAGGGGCTTCTCGTAGATGTCTATCTTTTGTCTGTAGTTTTTGTTTTGTTTCGCTTTTCTTTTTGTCTGCATGAAGAACCTCTTTGACTTGCTTGTAGTCGTGTGGATGTAACCGATTTCTGAATAAATAGAATATATTTGCTTCTCTCTTTTGCTTTGTAATAGTTATCTTATTGAAACATTTTGCGTGGACCCATTGCCCCTAACGTACCCTGGTTTTGGATACGGACAACAAGTTAAAAAGGAACCAACATACTTACTCAGAGGTACTGAGGACATGGTGAGCATGAGGGTTTCTTTGATGGGGGGGTACATAGAATAACTCAGAGGTAATGAGTACATGGAAGTTCTATATAGAGGGGTGATTTATTTTTGGCGGAAATGAAACGACTCAGAGGTAATGAGGACATGGCCGTTTTAGAAATTTGTGGATCGGCTACCCTTTTTGTGCACTGGGAGTGCGGGTAGTGGATCATGAGGGAGGATCTCTTTCAGAAAGAAGGTTCAGAGGTATGGTCATACATGACTTACTATCTGAAAGAGTGACCGGAATGTGAGTTCAGAGGCACCAGCGGGTACATGACTCGATAATCTGGAATATTGAGATGTGAGTTCAGCGGTACCAGCGGGAACATGACTCAATGATCTAGAATTTTGTTGATGTGAGTTCAGCGGCACCAGCGGGTACATGACTCAATAATCTAGAATGAGTGGTGTGAGTTCAGCGGCACTAGCGGGTATATGACTCAATGATCTGGAATTTTGTTGATGTGAGTTCAGCGGTACCAGCGAGTACATGACTCAATGATCTGGAATTTTGTTGATGTGAGTTCAGCGGTACCAGCGGGTACATGACTCAATGATCTGGAATTTTGTTGATGTGAGTTCAGCGATATCAGCGGGTATATGACTTAATGATCTGGAATTTTGTTAATGTGTGTTCAGTGGTACCAGCGGGTACATGACTCGATAATCTGGTATATTGTGGATGCGAGTTCAGCGGCACCAGCGGGTACATGACTTGATAACATGGAATGAGTGGTGTGAGTTCAGCGGTACCAGCGGGTGCATGACTCAATAATCTGGAATATGTCGTTTAGACATAATATTTTTTCAGGAACTTGCCGTTGACGGGCAACATGAGCAAGTCTCCATTTTGCTTGGCGAGGCGGTAAGCACCGTTAGAGAATACAGTCTCGATGATAAATGGACCTTCCTATTTTGGCTGGAACTTGCCGGCGGTCTTGTGAGTCATGACCATCGGCCTCCGAACTGCCAGAACGAGATCGCCCACTTGGAATGTTCTGATTTTAACCTTCTTGTTGAAGGCTCCAGAGATGCCTGCTTGGTATAGCTCGATTCTTTGCTGAGCCAGGAGGCGCTTTTCGTCTAAGGCCTCTAACTCTTGTAGTCGGCGTCGGTAGTTTTCATCCGTCGTCATTTGATAAGTGAGGGCGACGCGGAGTGAGGGTATTTGAGTCTCTAAGGGGAGAACTGCCTCACTCCCGTACACCAGGGAGAATGGTGTGTTCCCTGTGGCCGTTCGGACCGTGGTACGGTACGCCCATAAGCATTCACCAAGCTTCTCGTTCCAGTCGCGTTTGTTGGACGATACGAACTTCTTGAGTAACTTGATGATGGTTTTGTTGAATGCTTTTGCTAACCCGTTTGCTGCCGGGTTGTACGGTGTCGAAGCAATATTCTTGATGTGATGCTTGTCACAGAATTGATAGAAAGCGTGGCTTGCAAACTGTGGACCATTATCGTGGATGATCCTTCGGGGCAGTCCAAAGCGATAGATGACGTGATGCTTAAGGAAGTTGATCACGTTCGAGGTTTTGACTTCTGCAAGTGGGACAGCTTCCGCCCATTTGGAGAAATAATCCGTGATTGCGAGTATGAAATGATGTCCTCGGAAGGAAGGTGGAGTAATTGGACCAATAATATCCATGCCCCATGCTTCGAATGGCCAGGATGCCACTGTCGGATGTAAAAATTTGGATGGTTGGTGGATGAAGTCCGCATGGACTTGGCAGGCTTTGCACTTTCTCGCATAGTCTATCGCATCTGCTACCATCGTGGGCCAGTAGTAGCCCATTCGACGGAGACGGTTTTGCAATTTAGAGCCAGGCTGATGGGCCCCACAAACACCGTCATGAGCTTCTCGTATGGCTTCTTTGGCTTCCACGTTTGACAGACAGTGAAGCAATAATCCATCATAGGATCGCCGATACAGCATTTTTGTCTCTGTATCGTAGAAGAATCTGAGGGAACGCCGTCTGATGGAGGTGACTTTCTTTGGGTTCTCGGGCAGGATGTCATAGACGACGAAGTCAATGAATGGTTTTCTCCAATCTGGGACATCGTCGATCGTCTGGACGGAATAACTCGCCATGGGTTGAACGTTGTTATTTGGACAGACCAGTTCGTGGCCTATCACATCCACCGATTGTTGAGTATGATTTGCACTGCTAGGGAAGTGGCCAGACCTGCTAAGGCATCTGCTTCGATATTTCAGAGTCTGGGGACGTGCTCGATGAAGAACCCCTCGAACGATAAGATGATGTCGATCGCTATCTGGTAATAGAGGATCATGTCTTCATGGCGAACTTCGTATGAGCCCCGGATCTGATTGACGATTAACTGAGAATCGCCGTATGCTTCAAGATATTCTACCCCCAGCTCTCTTACAAGTTGGAGGCCAATGACCAAAGCGTTGTACTCGGCCACATTGTTAGAGCACGGTTCTGTGAGAGAATAAGCACGGTTAATTACCAATCCGGAAGGAGAGACCCGTACCACCCCGACTCCGACGACGATGTTGCCCTTAGGTCCAGTTCTCGAAGCACCATCGAAGAACATTCGCCATATATCATCGTGGGAGGTTGCATGCGAGTCGGCGACCTCATCTGGGATTTTTTCATATATTCTGGACGACTCCAAGCCCAGGTGGGCTGCCAAAAAGTCTGCCAGGACTTGACCTTTGACCGCCTTTTGTGGGACGAAGATCATATGATAGGGGATAGCAATATTGCCCATGTAGCGAGACGAGAGCTGAGTGCCCCTAGTTTAGTCATGAGGACCCTGAGGGGGTTGACTCGTGAGATCATATGTATGGTTTGTCCTGTGACATAGTGCCGCATCTTCTGAATGGCAAACACCAGGGCAAGGCATTCCTTCTCCACAGTGGTGTATCGGTGCTCTGGCCCAACCATCATTCAACTGAGGTAATATATGGCTTGCTCATGGCCTACATCGTTGTTTTGTGCCAGCAGAGCCCCGAAGGAATGTTCTATTACTCGTACATAGAGCAGGAATGGCTTTCCAGCCACCGGAGCCACCAGGACTGGAGGGTTCGACAAATATTCTTTGATGCTGTCGAAGGCACGCCGACATTCTTCATCCCACACGAATGAGATACCTTTCTTTATAAGATGGTTGAATGGTCGACATCGCCCAGAGAGGTTAGAAATGAACCTCCTGATGTAGGCTAGCCTTCCTTGAAGGCCTCTGAGTTCGCAAAGATTTCTCGTGGGACCCATCTCCATGATTGCCTTTGTCTTCTCAGGGTCTACATGGATACCCTGGGCGGTGATGATGAAGCCCAAGAGCTTCCCGCTGGATACGCCTAAGAAGGATTTTGTGGGGTTCATTTTCAAATTGTGTGCTCGTATCAAGTCGAATACTGTCCTCAGATCCTGTAGATGGTCTCCCTTACAACGACTATTGACGGCGATGTCATCAACATAGCACTCTACCGTCTTGCGTAAGTGATCTTTGAAGATGATACTCATGGCTCTTTGATATGTGGCATCGGCATTCTTCAAACCGAAAGACATGACCGTGTAGCAGTATGTGCCAATCGGTGTTCGAAATAATGTATGCCTTTCATCGTCAGGAGACATCTTGATTTGGTTGTACCCTGAGATGCCATCCATGAATGACATACGTTCGAAGCCGCAGGTGTTGTCAATCATGATGTCTGTGATAGGGAGGAGGAATTCATCTTTGGGGCATGCCTCGTTCAGATTGCAGAAGTCGATGCAGATTCGAATCTTTCCATTCTTCTTGAGGACGGGTACTATGTTGGCGACCTAATCCGGATGTTGTTCCTCACGAATGAAGTCACTGGCTATCAGTTTGTTGACTTCGGCTTCGATTGCATCCATGATGCCTGGGCGGAAGCATCGCTGTTGTTGCTTGACTGGCTTTGCATCCGGCCGAATGTTGAGTTTGTGAAGAGCAACGTCGAGATTTAACCCCGACATGTCTTCGTAGCTCCAGGCGAACACATCAATGTATTCTTTGACAAGTTCTAGCAGCGACTCTTGCTCTTCGTCTGTTAGGCTTTTACTGACGAAGATTGGTTTTGGAGAAGATTTGCTGCCGAGGTCGACCTGTATAACCTCATCTTCAGTAGGAGGTTCTCTCAGTTCAAACCGCTTTTCCCATTGTGCATCCAACTGCTGGGCCCACGGCTCTAGCTCGAGGATTTTGGGGATGTCTTTATCCTCTTCATAAGCGTCGGCGAATGCCATGTTGACTGACAAGACTTGTCTGTATGTATCTCCGATACTGGTATCTGAGTCAGAAGTTGGTGACCCGGTTGAATGTGAATGCCAGTCGCATTCTTCATCTGAGCTTTCAGGGGTCGTTGTGGGTGTAACATACCCTAATCCATATCGAGTCTTGCTATAGTAGTCCCGTGGTTTGCCAGCCGGGACCGGTAGCTTCAAAGGTAATCGTCGTCCAGTACTGTAGTTCAAGCCTGGCGTCGTCTCCAGATCATACCCCTGTTTCTGCATGAGATACTTGGATTGGGGGCTGTAAAAATACAGAGGCAGTCTTCCGGCATCTGATCCGAGGTCGACTTCTTCTATGGGGAAGGGATGCGGGTCGTCCTTCCGGCCGAAGATGATTGGATGGTCCCCTCCCTCGATTATGCGGTAAGCGTCTTCCACTGGAGTAAGCTAGATCGCGGTGTACACATTTGTCACCTGTGTGTGTAGGTGAGTGCCTATACCGTATTCCATAGCATATATTATACAAAGCTTATTAAGCTCGAGGTAGTTCAAAGATAGCCCTTTATTGATGAAGTAAGGTATCTTTTCTAGGGGGATTACATCATCTGCGAAGGGAACATCAGTGTGGGCGGCCACATACTTGGCTAGCTCCGGTTCCTCTACGGCTACCCCATGCGTAAATGAAGACCGAGAGGATGACCTGGGCAGCTTGATCGCTAGAGGTTCAGCTGGTGGCGCAGAGCGTGGAGTTGTTGGCAGACTAGCGACCCCCAGCTTGGTACTCGGTGCTGGACGGGGAGTGGTTGGTTCGCTAGAAGTTCCAAACCATGCATCGGGGTGAAGACTATTCTTGGGAAGGCGTGTCGTCATTGGCTTGTTGGAGGGATTGAGCTTCTCCGTTTGCGGCTGGCCGACTCTCGGCAGCCTGATTGTCAGTGGTTCCGTCGTGGATCTTGGCACTTGGCCAGACCTTGGCAGCCGAATTATCATCTGCTCTTCTTATGCCGAGAGGCTGATTGCGTCCTTCCGCAGAGTGGCGATAAGGGGTGCGAACCTGCCCGGTTTGTGAGCTTGGAGGTGGATCATCAAAGGTTCTTCTGATCTTGTGGCTGTCTCAGTACGAGCTTGCATATCTCCTTCACCAAGATGCTTCTTCGATTTTTCGTACAGACAAGAGTCTGAGCAGTAGGATTCGACCCCCTTGAAGGGATCGATATCAGCAAATTTCGTCCTCACGAAGTCGTGTTTGTCGACATATTTGAAGCACTGGTGCAGCGTAGAAGGCACGATCATATAATCGTGTATCCACGGGCGCCCCAAGAGGATGTTGTAAGAAGTGTCTGCATCTATGACGTAGCAGGTGACTTCGGATTAGAGATCGCCAATTTGACACTTCAGACGAATCTTTCCAATTGGGTAGCTCCTGCCCGAATTGAAACCGCTGATAGCGGTGCTTGTAGGCGTCAGACGATGCATTGGGATGCGGAGATGATGTAGCATACCCTTCTGGATAATGCTTATAGAAGAGCCAGGATCAATGTGCATCCGATCCACCTTTACGTCGCCGATGTATCCAGTATAGTATAGCGGACGATCATGCAGGTTGGTTTTGATGAGCATGTCCTGTGGAGTGAAGACAATGTTGGGCATTGCTCACGTGCAAGCGCTGTCTTGCAGATCTACAGGCGGGTTCTCTCCCGTGAGGTTGACCTGAGCCAGATAGGCATCGGCATTCTGGAGTGCATCGCTCAAAGCCGCTCGTACATCCTTTGAGAGTCTTAGAAGCTGGTATAATGACAACTTGGCCGGTGTGTTGGCCAATTGCGCTAAGATGTCAAATTTGTAGGGCTTCTCCAGCCCTTGTGATGCCTCTTTTCGGAGGGATTTGTTAAAGCGAGTCTCCCTCGGCCTAGGCTTATCGGTCGTCGGAGGCTGAGCTGGTCCCGGAGCGTCAGTTGTAGCGGGCTGATGATCTTCAGCCGGGTTGTCAACCACAGGTTAGGATTGTGCCCCAGACCGCGTGACGACGGCTGTTGATTCTTCGATATCTGTCGAGATTGTGCGGCAGGACCTGAATTTTCCACTCTTTTTCTTGCAGATGGAAGATGATGTGGGCCGAGTCACTTCTGATACCAAGTCTGGATAGATCCACATGACCTCCCCTCGTGATGTGGTGAGGGGCACTAGACCAGTAGCCTAATCTCGGGGAGGTGGAAGATTAGCAATCTCCATTGTCGCCAGAGGGATGGGGACCACACCGTCTTGAGTTTCCGTTGGAGGGAAGCTGCCGAACTGTACTGACACCATATTGGCTGCTATGGTTGCCTCTTCGAAATTGATGGCCAGAGCATTTGAATCGATGAGATTTTGGATGTATCGTTTTAGCTGGTAACAGTCGTGTGTAGCATGGTGGACGTAGCGGTGGTAATGGCAGTACTTTGGGTTCTTCATGTCTGTCTGTCGTGGTTCCTGTCTTGGTGGAGGAAGCTGAATTCTGTCTCCTTGTATGAGCATGTCCAAGATGGGCTTGACGTGACCGTCTTCGAAGGAGTAGGTGACTTGCGGCCACTGTTTGTCTGTCGGCTTTGGCTCAGGTTTTTGTGCTGTGTCGGCCAACATAGCCTGCTTACCCCTACTGTCCCGATTGTTGGAGGGGCTACCCCCATTGTTGTTGTTAGGACGCTTGCCCTTGTTCTCTCCGTCCGAGATGTGCAGTCCCAATTGGCGAGCCTTCTTCAATCGTTCTTCGGCGCTTGTGGCACTGATGATGAACGTCTTCCAATCTTTGAATTGACTTTCGCCCATCCAGAGACTGATTGTTGGGAGCAATCTCTTTTGGCAAATTTCAATCAAAGAGGAATCCGGATTTCCAGACGGCAGCTTCATTGCGGTTTGGCGAAACCGTTCGATATAGTTTCTTGTCAGCTCTTTCTCCCCTTGGACGACATCCATGAGGGTGGACATTGTGATGTCCTGCCCTACTTCGTAGAATCTCTCCAAGAACATGTGCTTGAAGCCGGCGAAGGAGTGGATACAGTTGTCTGGCAGGTTGCGATACCAATCGAAGGTGACCCCTTCCAATGCCCCGATGAATAAACGTGTGAGAATGGCATCATCATGGGGCAGATGGTCGGTGGTAACCTCGAAGTAAGTGATGTACCGACTTGCTGAGGTCTTGCCATCATAAGGATTGATATTGAACGGCTTATATCTTGGCGGGAAGGGGACATCCCTCCATGCAGCAGGGTATGGTTGCCGTATTCTGAGGTCTTGAGAATTTTCTCGAGCATGAAACATGGCTCAGAGCTCTTGGACCTCTCTTCTCGCTTCGCGGGCTTCGTCCATGGCGGTGTGGGCCGTTGTTTCAGGAAGATCGTTGCCCGTGTTTGGTGTCGCCGAATTCGAGTCCGCATTGACCGCAGGTCCCGCGCATGTTTGGCCAGGCGTCCCTCCTTGCAGAGTTGGAAGGGCCGCTTTGATCTCGTCCACAGACTTGACCAAGGCAAGCAATATGGCTTCGAGCGTGTCGATGCGTTGGCGATCACTGGAACCTCCTTGGCTGCTGTCTGTCATGAATACCGTCTTTACGTGAGGAGAGATGGACGGAGCGATGGAGGAAGCGCCCTCCGAATCATACCCCTGTAGTGAGAAGTCATCGGGGTATGTGGGTATGTTCTCTTCTGGTTCAGACTCGGATGGAACGGTACCCCCAGTTTCCGATTTCGTCTTGTCTTAGGATTTGTGGACGTCCTCGGGGACGTCGGGGTTTGCTGCATCTGATGGGAGAGTTGTCTCCCCCGGCTCGTCTTCTTGGAACATCGGATCCCCCGGCTCGTCTTCTTGGAACATCGAATTATTGTGGAGGTTCAGATGAGTGCTACCCCCAGTCCCAGCAACCCCCAGTGGTATGGATGACGAATCTCCCACTGTAGCAGATTTTGTCTTAGAACGGGTACCTTAGAAGACTCCGGTGGTGGGCACCCGCTTAGACGACAGTCTCTTAGTCATAGTGGTTGATATCTTCGGACAAGGAGCGCTGGTCTTCTTCCCTTTCCCATCGGTGGGGACTTTCTGAGCAGAGTTGCAGGGGACGACGGGAAGTGCCTCGTCTTCTGAAGATGGCTGTTGCAGTCTTTGAAAGACGGACTGCCGGTCTTCTCGTACCGTCGCGTTATTGCAGCAGTAGTTGACGATGACTTGGGTGCAGTGACATCCGTGGGAGGACTCTTTGCACCCCGATGCGTCTTCTCTTTCTTTGCGTTTGTGGAGGATGGCCTCACGCAAGTCAGATGGGTCTGGATTGACCATGTTTGCTCCCGGGATTTTGGAAGACTTTTGCGAACCTCTCTGTCCATCTGCCGCCGGGGGCTGGACTTGAGTGGTTCTGTACAACTTCTTATCCAAGGCCCGCGTAACAGTATGCGGAACGCTCGGATGGTCAGAGATCAGATCAGCGGACCGAACTCGCCAAGCTCGCGCTGCCCTAGACTTCTTCGCTCTAGTGCATAAGGGCACATAGTAGGAAGAGTCTAGGTGATACTGGAGAGAGTCAGACATATCTTCTTGGGAGCACAAGAGATCAGGACCATAAGAGAGGCGATCGAAGACAGAGCCGCATGGAGTAGGCATCATGCGGCTGTCATCAGTAGTCTTCATGTGGCTGGCAGACATAGCCGTATAGGTTTTCTTCATGCAGCTGGGAGTCTCAGTCGCATGAGTTTTCTTCATGCGGCTGGATGATTTGGCCGCATAGACTTTTTTTATGCGGCTGGCGGATTCCCCCGCATGAGTCTCCTGCATGTGGTTGGCAGATTTGGCCACAGGAGTGTTCGGCTTCTTCTTGGGGCGCATGGAATCACTCTTTGTCCCTGCAAGTCCAGCATCGTAGTGCTTTCCTCTGCCGGACTTGGGGACAGCAGAGTGCTCTACGGCTCGAAGTGGAGACGTATGAGAATTGCCTTCGCCGTCTTGGGTAGCAGAGAGTACCCCGTCCAGAGCTTGTGGAGGAGCAAATGATTTTGGCCTCCACTCGCAGCGAGCTTTTTTGTGCGGGTTCGCTTCTGGATCGGGCCAGCACTTCCTTCAGAGAGCATTTCTTCAAACGCCGTTGGTCGAACGGACGACCATCTTCTGTTGCGTGGAGCCAAGCTTGGCTGCATCTGATTGCGTCACCAATTCCTCAGCCGTGGAGAAGTTTGTCCCCAGCAGAGTCGCCATCGTGTTTGCCATGAAATATAAAAGAGCAGAACAATTATCGGAGGACTGGACTTTTACTTCACGTTACAAACTCGCTTGTACAAAGAAAGCCTAGGGACGAAAACCTAGGTACAGCAGTCTAAGTACAATTGTTTATTTTAGATTCTGGAGGGTGACGATAGAGGCTCGGAAAAGCTACGGCAGCTCTGCCTTACTCCTTGGACGATCGGTATGCAGCCTTGGCTCCAGAAGTTTGCTTGGCGTTTGAAAAATGCTCTCTTTGCTCTCTCTTTGCTTTTTCTCTCCAAGTATTCGGTGCTCTCTGATCTCTAAAAAGGGTCCTTCGCAAGGGAATGGCACCTTGCTATTTATAAGAAGGGAATGCTATCATTAGGGTTTACAATGATTGTCCCTTAAAGTGGCGGCGGCCTGTTGATTGATCAATCTGGGCCATTAGTTTTGAGTAACGAATCTGGGCCATTAATGTAGATTATGCCAAATCCTCTCAGTAATTAATGCTGATTGGAATAAATCTCCCTTATGATGATCTGCTGATATCTGCGAATCTGAATGAATAAGTTTAATTCATTCTCCTACCACGTGTCCCAGATTATTGGATTTGACCCAATCTTTGATTGCAGTAAATCTGGGAAATTGATTGGCTTTATGACACGTGTCCTGGAAGACATTGAAGGATCCGAGCCGTATGAGGATTGAGCCGCATAAACCCGGCCACGTGTCAAGGCTGTTGGGGAGTGGCCCCCGAACCTTCGAATCACATGATAATCTGAGACCGCATGGACGTAGGTGGCCGCATAATGGATAACCCTTTCGTGAGCCGCATGGAGATGATCCTCGTGAACCGCATGGGGGGAGCGTCTGTTTGAGCCGCATAGGGCTGTTTCGATCTGGGCCGCATAGGGCAACTTCGGCCTGAGCCGCATAGGGGGTCTCTGCTCGAGCCACATATGACTGTCCACGTGTTGGCTGTGTGGCATTTTCTGGATCTCGGGGATTATGTCAGAGATCTCCTTCGTTTCCCTAGGAGTCTGTCATTATGACAGAGTCATAATTACATCTTTGTGTCAGGGCTGTCGTTGCCAGAGCTGTAGCCGTCAAGGCAATTAATACAGTAGGGGAAGAGTTGCTTGTATGCTACGTGGCACCTCTCTGAGCCGCATAGAGATCACGGAGCCGCATAGACGCATTGAGCCGCATGGGTCCTCTGAGCCGCATGGGCTTTCTGAACCGCATGGAGTTTTCTGGCCGCATGGCTCTTTCTTTATTATTTTCCATGCTTCTACACGCATGAGTGTGGATGACCGCATAAGTGAACCGCATGGAGATATTCCTCGCGAGCCGCATGGGGATGGTCTTCGTGAGCCGCATGGAGCTAGTCTTCGTGAGCCGCATGGGGCTGATCTTCGTGAGCCGCATGGAGCTAGTCTTCGTGAGCCGCATGGGACTGGTCTTCGTGAGCCGCATGGGGGAGCCTCGCTTGGTCCGCATGGGGGAGTCTCCGCTTGGGCCGCATACGACTGTCCACGTGTCAATGCCGTATGACAGTTTCTGACACTCGGGGGATCGTGTCAGAGATTTTCTTCGCTTCCCAAGGAGTCCATCATTATGAGGGAGTCATAATGATATCTTTATGTCAGAACTGTCACCTTGTCAGAGCTGTCAGCCGTCAAGTCATTTAATGCAGTAAAGGACAAATAAGAGAGCTGTTTGCAGGCCACGTGGCTCCTCTTTGAGTCGCATAGGACTTTTTTGAGCCGCATAGATCCTTGATCCGCATGGATCCTTGAGCCGCATGAATTCTCTGAGCCGTATGGGGCTCTGGCCGCATGGATCTTTCTTTATGCTTTTCCATGCTTCTACAGTGTTCCCTCAGAATCTCAAGCTGGGGGTAGTATTCCCTCAGAATCTGAAGCAGACGACCTCCACGCTCGGGGTAGCCTTCCAAATGACGATGATCTCTTCGAGTCCGATGGTGACGATCTACATCCCTTCCCTAAAGACGAATGTCACACCCCAGAACCAGAATACTGGAGAGCGAGGGACAGACACAGCCAGCTACTTACATTGAGGTATAATCTACCTCGATATACGGTGATGGCTGTCTAGATGCATGGGGGTTTATCTACAAGCCACAGCCTCTTATGGTCATGAACAAGCCTAGTGTCTCAATCTCAAGCAAGTAAGAAAATGTTACAAGATGTTAGCTCATCAGACATACAAAGTAAGGCATCCCAAATATTACATATTTAGATATCATGAAGCTAGTCATACAAAATGTGAAGACTAGCAAGCGTTTCAGTCAAACATGATAAACCCTAGGATTTGTCAATCATGTTACAGCCTGTAGGCAGACAGTAAGTAAAGTTGCAAACGAGCTAACACTTGCTCGACAGCTAAACGCCTCAAAAGAATATTTTTACAAGAGAGTGGGATAGCAAAATAAGAACCTACTCATTGCCAGGGTTGCGCCTAGTGGTCACCATCTGGCTGGAAGGCTAGTGGATCCTCGAGTCCTACTCCAAAATTTGGCCATACAAAACCTGGTCAGACCCCAGAAGAGCAAGTGCCACAAGGGAGGCTTCACTTAAGAACTAAAACTAGCATATTAGCACATGGGAACATAAATGGTAATAAAAGACATGAGTTAGAGAAAACATGGGGATAAACGATAAGACAACTAATGGACTATTCCGGCATCCAAGTTACAACCTGTAACCAAACAAGGACCGGAGTGGTAACCCTTCACCTGAATAGAGCTTATTCTCCCACCAATTATCAACAAGAGTAAAGCATAAGCAAGCATGTGCTGAAGTATCACAGACTGGCATCGATTAGACAAGACTAGATGGACTACATCCATCATTCACGGCCAAACAAAGAGTACGGCTTGATACTTAACTAACTAGGGTTATCACACGCCTAGTTACTAGCAAGATGCAATGAGATGTTTTTCCAGTCACAGGCCCTGCAGTTATCCAGGTTATCTAGGCGAGGTTCATTTAAGAGTTATCAAGAATTATTAGGTGGCTTGGAGTGCAACACATGACAATGTGCATAAAACTTGTATCATGAAGTACCCTACATGACAGTGGGCTCGAAATGTGCCCTACTCGACGGCAGGCTACAAGTCCCTCAGGTGTGGCCGGGATAACGGGATCGCCTGTAACTGGAATCATCTCTCTGTATGAACTACTTGATCAATCTAGTCATTAACTTAGTCAGATTCAGTATAAATCCCTGACCGAGGGAAATCAAAAATTCATGTCTTAGACATGATGCAAGACGAGGCATGTAGCTTATACAGGCACAATCAAGAAAATCAACAACGGTGTCAAAACAAGAGTTACTTAGCAAGTCAGGGTAGCTATCGTAACAGCGTTGAAGATTATCACGTCATGCCACGTTACTTGTTACTTGTCAAGATTACTTGTCAGGAGTGTGCCTCGACGGGCCACTATCAAGATTGTACATGCCTTATCAAGTTACTTGTCATGTCAAGAGTGCTTGTCAAGAGTGCACCTCGACGGGCCACTATCCAGATTTTTATGTCGTGTTCATGTCAACATCAATACTGGCAAGTCATGCGATCCTCAACAAGTTATCGAGTCGGGTCGTCACAAATAGGTCAAGTACAAAGGATAAGCAATTTACATAAAACCAATAATTACGTGTTAGATCATGCAAGGGGCAAGGGGTACCATGGCCAATAAGTGGCATTAGCCAAGTTGTGCCAGGGTAATAGGCTGCGCCAGGCACTAGGGGGTGCCAAGGCTACATGTTGCGTCCAAACATTAGGTTGCGCTAGGCACTAGGGGGTGCCAAGGCTACAGGTTGAGCGTAAACATTAGGTTACGCCTAGGCACTAGGGGTGCCAATGCTACAGGTTGCGCCCAAACATTCGGTTGCGCCAGGTCAGGTCAAGTTGCGCCAAGGTAAGTCGGGTCAAGACAGGCTGGGTTGCGCCAGAACAAGTCGGGCCAAGTCAGGTTGCGCCAGGCACTAGCATGCGAGGTTAGGTTGCGCCGGACTGGGGTGCACCGGTTCAGGTTTCGCCTGACTGGGGTGAGCCATGTCAGGTTGCGCCAAGGCCCAAGGGGGCGCTGGGCTAGATTGTGCCAGACTGAGCTGCACGAGGTTGGGTTGCGCCTGACTAAGGTTGCACCGCGCTAAGAAGCGCGCTGGGTCAGGGTGTGCCGCGCTAAGAAGCGCGCACTAGGTTGGGTTGCACCGCGCTAAGAAGCGCGCATGGGTCAGGTTGTGTCGCACTAAGAAGCGTGCGCGGGGCAGGTTGCGCCTGGCACTGTTCTTCTTCCCTAAAACAGCAAAGAAGAAGCCATGGACCCCGAAAACTTCAAAATGCCATAACTTGCTCAAAACAAGTTCGATTTGAGACTTCCAAGGGTCTAAACTGCATAGAACGAGATTTCCTACAGCCTGGGACGACTGGTTTTAGGAAATACCAAGATTTAATCGATCAAAACCAAGAAAAAACAAGAAAAGATTAAAACTTAGATCTACATAAATCCATTCATCAAAACCGAAAATGCCAAGCTCTAAAGAGGCTTAGAATCAAGTGGAGAAGAGAATAAAAAATTAAAATGGGAGATCCGTCGTGAAGCAAGTTGCACTTGCCTAGGGTTTGGGTATAGGTGGAAGGAGTAAATGAAGAAGATGAAGAAGTAAATGAAAGTTATGGAGGAGAGAGAGTGTAGTTGACTTATTATTAAGCCCAAACCATCTCAAACCAACCATGCCAACATGTTGAACCAAACCGAAATAACCAAGTCAAGATTAAACCAAGACTAGGCTAAGCAGGACAAGTCTAAGTACGATCCACCTGACAAATATCAGAAATATGTACACGTATAATGAATACGTATAACGGGAAACGAAAGTGACAACTCTACCCACCTTAAAAGAATTCTGTCCTCGGAATTTAATCAAGAGGCTAGAGATGTCGGGGCAAGCTATACTAACTACAGGCAATCTACGACTAGCAGTCAATCAAGCAATCATTTATTTAAGCAAGGAAGTAAAAGCATAAGGCATAAGGAAGATATTACACCTTATGAGTCAAACAGGTGTGGATATCACGATCTAATATCATCCACATGCTCCCACGTTGACTCACCCAAAGAGTGATGACCCCAAGTAATGCGGACTAACTTAATAATCTTGTTCTTGAGTGCCTTCCCTCTTCGGTCCAATATGGATACGGGCCTTTCCTCATACGAAAGGTTGGTACCAACAACCAATGCCGAATGATCAAGGATATGGCTCGAATCTGGGATATATCGTCGCAATTGGGATACATAAAATACGTCATGTACCTCACGTAACGACGATAGAAGAGCAAGACAATAGGATACATCGCCTACTCGCTTGAGAATATCAAATGGCCCTATATACCTAGGACTAAGCTTCCTCCGTATGTTGAATCGAATGATGCCATGGGTAGGCGAGATCCTAAGGAATACGTAGTGGCCGATAAAGAACTCAAGAGGACGCCGATGAGAATCGGCCCAATGACGCTGACGATCTTGTGGAACTCGAAGATGATCCCTAACTTGTCTCACCACCTCGATAGTCCGAGTAACCATTTCTAGACCAAGCATCTGCCTCTCGCCTACATCGTCCCAGGCTAAAGGTAATCTGCACTTTCTGCCATACTGTACCTCAAACGGTGCCATCCAAATACTGGCCTGAAAACTGTTATTGTAGGAGAACTCCACGATATGAAGGTGATCCTTCCAAGAACCACCGAAGTCGAGTGTACATGATCATAACATATCTTTGAGAGTATGAATCATGCGTTCTGACTGACCATCTGTCTGCGGATGATATGCTAAACTGAACTTGAGACGAGTCCCTAAACTCTCTTGAAGACTCCGCCAAAAGTGTGATGTGAATCTTGAATCTCTGTCTGATATGATACTAATCGTCACTCTATGCAATCTGACTATCTGCCTGAGGTACATCTTCGCAAGCTGATCCGTTGACTGGCCAATTCTAAAATAGATAAAATGAGCTACCTTCGTGAGCCGGTCAACTATAACCCAGATAGCATCTCTCCCAGCTGAAGATTTAGGTAACCAGTTACAAAATCTATGGTAATGTGCTCCCATTCCCATTCTGGGATCGGTAAAGGTTGAAGAAGTCCAGCTGGTCTCTGATGTTCAGCCTTAACTTTTGGGAAACTAAACAACGATAGACAAACTGGGCTATCTCGCTCTTCATGCCATTCCACCAGAAATGCTGACAGATATCATGATACATCTTCGTGCCACTGGGATGAATTGAATACTGAGAACTGTGAGCTTCTGCCATGATCTCTTGCCTGATATCACCACTAGGTACACAAATACGCCTTCTATATCAAAGTGTACCATCTTCATTAATATAACTCTGTTCTCCTTCCTACTTCAGATTCTCCCTAGGCCGCTGAAGCTTAGAATCTGTTGATTGAGCTATCTTGATCCTCTCAACTATAGTGGACTGAACTTCCATACTGGACATCAATGCCACATTGGTAGGAAGAACTACTTCTTTTCCCATCTTTCTAAAGATCTGCTAATAACTCTTGTTGTGATGTTAGAAAAAGCTCATGCTCTTCTACTCAACGCATCTGCAACTACGTTGGCCTTTCCAGGATGATACTGTAAGTTGATGTCGTAATCCACAAGTAGCTCTAGCCATCTTTACTGACGCATGTTAAGATCCTTCTGAGTAAACACATACTTAAGACTCTTGTGGTCAGTGAAAATCTCTATCCGATCTCCATATAAATAATGCCTCCAAAGCTTAAGTGCGAAAACCACCGCTGCTAACTCTAAGTCATGAGTTGGGTAATTCCTCTTATGATCACGAAGTTGACGTGACGCATAAGCTACTATCTTACCATGCTATATTAAGACACATCCCAATCCTCTGCCAGAAGCATCACAATAAACTAAAAATCTTCCAGTCCCATCTGGAAGCGTGAGAATGGGAGCCGTCATCAATCTTCGTTTCAACTTCTCGAATGAACTCTGACACTCTACTATCCAAGCAAACTGCACATCCTTGCGGGTCAACTGCGTCAATGGTGCCGAAATCCGAACAAAGTTTGACACAAATTGTCGGTAATAGCCGGCCAATCCTAGAAAACTGTGAACTTCTTCGACGGTATTGGAAACTGGCCATGTTTCTATGGCAACTATCTTCTAGGGGTCCACTTCCACTCCATCTCGGGTGATGATGTGACCTAAGTACGAAATATGATCAAGCAAAAATTCGTACTTACTGAACTTTGCGTACAACCGGTGCTCTCTCAGAATCTGTAGGACTATTCGGAGATGCTGCTCGTACTCTGCTTTATTCTTATTATAGACTAAGATGTCGTCTATGAACACTATCACGAACTGGTCCAAATAGGACATGAAGATACGATTCATAAGGTCCATGAATACGGCAGGCACATTGGTCGCTCCAAATGGCATAACGAGAAACTCCCAATGTCCATATCTTGATCTGAATGCTGACTTCGGAATGTCTTGCTCTCTGACTCTGATCTGATGGCACCCCGACCGCAAGTCAATCTTCGAGAATACTGTTGCGCCACTGAGTTGATCAAATAAATCATCTATCCTTGGTAGGGGATATCTATTCATTATTGTTACAGAATTCAAGGTACGATAATCAACACATAATCTTGACGTACCATCCTTCTTTTTCATAAGAAGCATCGGGGCTCCCCATGGTGATCCATTAGCACGAATGAAACCCTTGGTTCTGAGTTCTTCAATCATCTTATACAGGATCTCCAACTCTGATGGTGCCATTCTGTAGACTCTCTATGATACTGGTGCAGTCCTTGGAATCTAGGCGATAGTGAACTCTATCTCTCTCTTCGGGGGCATACCTAGAAGCTCTTCGGGAAACACATCAGGAAACTCTTCAACGACTCTAGAAAACTAAACTGCCTCTGCTACTGCCATCTGTAAGACTGGGGGAGAATGTTCTACCTCGCCCCTGAAAAAATGAAAACTCGGTTCGCCTGGAATACAAAAAAATCCTGCCAATATGGCAGTCTATTCTTGCGTATTGATCCTTCAACCAATCCATTCCTAGGACCACATCATAATCGGCCATCGGAAATTCTATCAACCTAGCGGAAAACTCTCTACCGCTAACTACGATTCGACACGAAGAATAAACTCTATCAACCCCTACAAGACCATTACAAGTAAGTATATTGAGCCTTAATAACAATGACTTGGGCTCCAGTCCTATCCGTGTAGCAAATCGTGCAGACATAAATGAATACGATGCACACGAACCAAATAACACTGATGCTGGAAAAGAATTAACGAGAATGGTACCTGCCACCACCTCACATGATGCCAATTCTTCTGCCACGGTCAGAGCCATAGCTTGACCTTGTCCTCTCGGTGTTGGTCCCCTCTACTGGTGACCTCTCTGTCTGTTCTGAATCTGAGCTTAGGCCTGAGCATACTGTTGCGGCCTCTACTGCTGGAAGGCTTGAGCCTGAGACGGTAATGGCCTCGGAGGCTGGTACTGCTTCTGCACTGGTACTGGTCCCCTAACCGATAGACTGGTTAGGGTTGATGAAGAGGAACTGGCTCTATACGGGCAGGACCCTATCATGTGATCTAGTTCCCTACAAGCCAAGCACAACCCCTGTGCTCTGCAACACTCTGAGACTACGTGTCCTGGCTTTCCACAATGAGTGCAGCCCATCACGGAAGACTGTTTCTGCTTCTACTTCTGCGTCTGAGGGTACGTCGGTGTCGAGTGCTGAACCGACAAAATCGTGGTCGCCCTTATAGAAGCTCCAATGGTCAAAGCCCTAGCTGTCGGGGCTGGTATTGATGACTAGGACAACGGTCCATAAGACCTCTTACGTCCTATAGTTCGATCTATTATCCTCTGGGAGTTATACTCATGCCTGTTCGCTGCTCGCAAGACAGCATCTGTTACGACCTGCACCCGCCGTGAGGGTACGAGTACGTAACAGCGCCCAGCCTACACCGCAGTATCAGTGATAGAACGCTGTTCTAGGTTATGAACCATAATTAACTAACATGAAATACTCTCCATACGGAGGCCAACACAGAGGTACAACTCAATAACGATCTAAGGCAGAATGTTGCACGATAAAATAGATAAGAGAAATCCTCAACTGAGGTACAACAGAAATGAATAAACAAACTCAGTCATCTCTAAAAATATACAAACTCTGAATCAGGAACAACAACTAAACAGAAAGGAAAACTGTATAAGCTATCTATACTAAGCAAGGTATCGTCCTCAGCAGCTGCCTGAACCTCCCCAGGGGTCCAGGTCGCGAGTGTCATCTAGGCAAGCTCCAAAGTAAGGGGTGCAGGGTTCCTCATCATCCTCTGTAAAATTTCAACAGGTCCAGTCAGGACGGGAGCGAGCACAATACATCTCACGCAGACCATAACAGGTTATAGAATATAACATGCAAGAGAGTACGATACATGAAACTGAAAGAAAGTACATGATGTAACAGGAAGAGAACTGTAATAGAATATCTACTATAAGTAGAGAGCTACCAGTGACTAGTGATTTAGAGTACAAAGTCGACATGTGAACGGCTGGATTTGCACATGACTATACTAAAGAGGTGCACATGGCTATACTACTTTGGAATTGTTCACATGACTATTTATACTCCCCCATACCCCAATCAATACACAAGGATCCAAACAAGTTATGTTACGTACATGGTTTTCACATGAAACCTATAAATGGGTGCACATGAAATAAACATGAGAGCTCATACATGAGTGCACATGAAGTTCACATGGGGGCCCATAACGGGTGCACATGAAATTCACATGAAAACTCATAAATGGGTGCACAAGCAATATAGGTTATACATGAGATACATGGGAAACACGATCGATTCATGAGAGCACATGAGAGTACATGAGCTAGCATGAACGAGCATGATGCACATGAGAAACATGAATAACATGAGAGCGAGGAATACACGATGTACATGAAACACATGACATAATGTATCCGATGCTCCCGAGGAGGATAACATCTCAATGTAGGGATCCATATAGTACCAATCCGTGATAATATCGTGACAGCATCAAATAAGGTAAACTAGAGCAGGAATATAATTCTAAGCAAGTTATGAAATGATCAGAGAATGTACTCGCCTGGTATCTGAATAGCTGTAAAAATGTACTGTCCGAGATGAGGTACCTGGCTCTAGTTAGAGCAACACAAGTCACAACAAGTCCAAAATGGCAATATGCACCACGATGCGTTATACATGAATCTAGGTCAATCTAGACCAAAATCAACTCTGGTCAACTATGGTAACCTATAAGTCAAACTAGGTCAACCAAGTCAAACCTATGTCAAACAAGTACACTAGGCTGACAAGGCTATTCTAAGTCTAACTAGACTACACAAGTCAAATCTAGGCCCACTAGGCATACCATGCCATAGGCTAAAAGACTAGGCCATGGGCCAATAGGCTAAGCCAAGTCTAAACAACCTACAAAATATCTATACACATAACACATGGATACATATATCATATCACATAATATCCCATTTATATATACATACATTATGACATATTGATCCCATACTCTATAACATAACATATCACATGGTATCATATATATATACATTTCACACATTAATATAATAAATAATATATATAGGTACAATACTATGATATGTTATATAGGTTACAAGTATATATAACAATGCAATATTGTATATCTATAGGGATTAGAGAGGGGACACATGAGTGTGTGTGTGTATCATAACATGAGTGTGTGGGCTTGTGTGTACATAGGCATGTGTTTGTGTGTGTGAGTGGCTAGAGGGAACATGAGAGTGTTGTGCTGCTAGAGAGTGAGGGTGTGTGAATATGAGGGTGTGTGAATGTGAGGGTGGTGTGTGTAGGGGATCAAAACAGTCCACACAACCAATTCCCAGATTTCAGACATTACCAAACTTCATTCAGATTTTAGTTTATAATAGTTCAAAACTCAGTAAAACAGTTTAAACCCACACCTATATACATTGAATACCACATACAGTTTTCCCCAAATCAATACACAGTTTTCACATTGAAACTATCATGAAATCCTCAGTTTTTGACAGAAAAATAATAGAGTGTGTATGTGAATGAGTGACTGTGATTTGTGTGTGTGTTTACATACAGTTCACTCCTATGTGTCAATCTCAGTTTTTGAGTGAAGAAGGAAAATTCAGTTATTAGTTTTCAGGAAAATTTTCCAATGACAGTTCAATACATACAAACCCAAGCACAATCCAATTTGAATTCCTCTTAATAGGTAACATCAACTCATGCATAAACTCTCAGTATTAACATTAACATTGAATCAAACCCAATCAACATAACTGAAATCTCATGTTTCAAAACTAATAGTGAATCATTAATAGTGCATTACACATGAAATTCTCAAGAAACTCAGGTTTCTGTTTTTGTTCTCAAAAATTGATGCTCAGTATTGAGTGTCAAACTCAGGTTTCCAAGGTTCAAGACAATTGACAGTAGGGGGTATGTGTCAAGAGGGGAAACAGTGCTTTACATGGGAAGAATTCAGTGTATGTATGATGACAGGAATGGGGAAAACATTAACATAGGCAATGTAGTGACCAACTTGTCTACCCAAGGAATTTAGCAATTTGACATTTGAGAGGTTGGCCAAGGTGGGAACATGCAAGGAAATATCTAGTGATGAACTATGTTGGATACCTGAACCATCATGTTCAGGTTTCAGTGAGCAAAGTGGATATTCGATCGGAAATGAATACAGTGAACAAGGAGAGATTGCAAGTACCGAGGGGTGCATAGTGAGTGTCACAAGGTGTCCAAGTGTTCAGCAAAATGTGTCCTGTGTGTCATACATTGTGTAAGTCTCAGATTTAGAGTCCACAGGAAATGATGACAGTGTATCAGTCAATTCCAAATAGTCCATCTCATTTGGAAATACAAAACAAAAAAACTGTAAAAATCAACCAACAGCAGCTAACAGACATGCTCAGGATCCAAACAAGTATTTAATCAGTAATCTCAGTATTAAACCAACAACAAGTCCTTAAATTCCCAAACAATGGAAATTAATTTCTAAAAATGAGAAGGACAGTGAGTATCAGAAATAGGGTTTTCATCCAACTTCGAATACCAAATCAACAACTAATAATTAATTTAGTAGGTTGGTAACATCAAACACATATGGATAGTGTCATAGGTGTCCCCATGTCCAAGAGTCTGGACACATTCGTGCCTAAACACAACACAGACACAGACACAAGCACTGTGCACTAGACAGTGTTGAGCACGCGTGCACGTGTCTGTAGAACACGACACACGACACGACACAACACGGGGTGTGCACACGTGTATGCCTAGACTAGGGGGTCGTGTACATGTGCTGTATCGTGTCTACGTGAGTCGTGTCAGGAGTAAAAAGGTCGTATCGGATGCGAATTTGCATGTGTGCACAGTGCACGAATCAGTGCGAGCTCGATTGCTCCCGAACCATTCAACGAGGTCCTACAAAACTTTGTAGGCCTCGTGTCAGTCTATAGGGAGTACTCGTGTCAAATTTCGTGTGGTGAAGTGGCATGTCCAAGGCAAACTAGGACACGGGCAGCAGGGCACTGCCCGTGAGTGTTGCGAGCGTGTTCGTGTCCTGTTGGACACGGACACGGCTCAAAAACCAACTCATTCCAGTTGCAAACTAATGTACACATATAAATCATCAAATTTGTTCAAACACTTTTCAAAAATAACAAATAAAAATCCTTTGTGGCATATCAACAAACACTTAACAATACAACCTGATACGTGTCCGATACGGAGACAAAATGGAAACCACTCGACACCAAACCTATGCTAGCAGCTAGGGGACTCCTAGGGCTATGCAATCATGCAAAGAAATCAAATTTGAATGGGTTTATGAAGGTTTACCTATAGGTTGAAGATTCAATAAAAAGCTCCAAAGGGGGGGATTCTCCTTGCTAGCCAATCTCTCCAAATTGCACCAAACCTGAGAATACTCTCCATGAGCAGCAAGAAGGGATGGATTAGAACCTAGTGCAAAAGATTTGAGCTAAAAAGGCCCTAAAATGGAAAAGTTATGGATTGGGGAAGATGGCTATACCTCTTTCTTCAAAGCTTGAGAGAAAAATAATTAAAAGAGGCAAGAACAAATGGAAGAGGCATTAAATAGGGTGGAAAACCCTAGGTTGCCTGCTATGGGCTGATTAGGGTGAGGTTTGGGTACATGGTGTGGGCCTATGGGCCTTAAGGCTAGTTATTGATTTAAGGTTTAGTCACAAGTCATGGCTTATGACTTAAATCTAACTTAAGTCAATAACCTACCATGGGTCAACTCTAGTCTAACTAGGGTTACATGACCTAACCAAGTCCAAACACAACTAGGGTTAGCTTCTAGGTTAGCCTACCAAGGTCATTGCTAGTCAAAGTCAACCTAGTCAACCCTCATTCAAACAATTCCAAAATAAATTCTAAAAATTCCCATAAATTCAAATAAATTATATAAATCCAAATAACCCTAAAAATGTCAAAAATACCCTAATCACATGGTTAGGCTCTAGGATAGGCAGTCTCTACTGTTCACTAGCAAAACACCAAAAATCACAAGTCATAAATTTAAATAGATTAAAATAATTAAAATCACTAAAAATCATAATATGATTAATATCATTAAATAATAATTATAATTACAAAATTTCAAAATTACCCTCTTCTGGAAAACTGGGTGTTACAGCATCAAACGTCTGGTGCTAAACTGCTCCACTGTTAGAATGATCTCTAGTTGGAGTTCCTGCTGGAATCGCTGTGCTCGGTCCAATTCGGTCGTTACCATGGAAGGAGCAAATCGACTAAGCCTAGAAAACTCGGCCGTATATCCATCGACCGTCCTTTCCATATGCTGAGATTGCTGAATCTAGTCTGCAGATCATACCGAGCTACTGTATCAAAGTATTTCGTCTGGAACTTGTCGCTGAATACTGCCCATAAGACAGGAGTCGCCAATCCAACTGCTTGCATTGCCCACCAGCTGCGGGCTAAGTCCAACAACTGCAGGCGCACGACGGCTACCTTCTCATCCTCAAGAATCTAGCTGCTTCCAGGATAACCTCTGTGTCCTAAAGCCATGCATCAGCAGAGATAGCATCTTCATTACCGTCAAAGAAAGAAGGGTTCAAACGCTTGAAGCTGGGCTGTGGTTGTTCCCTTGGTAACCAACTTTGCCATGGCATCTTGTACTATCTGGTACAGAGCATCGCCCCAACGATCTTAAGATGCAAGCAATCCGATGAGACCCACCAGGGTTCCATTATCAGGCTCTACAGGCTGGACGTTGAACTGAGGGCTCTGGATCCCCAATGCATGAGCGAGAGGCGGCTCCAGAGTGCTGGGTTGGTCTCAGGTTTGCTGATGGTCCACTGGAGGTGCTCTGCCTTGCTGATCCGTAGGACCAGGAACAATGTCGCTGAAAAAAACGACATGGGAAAAATAAGGAAGGACCATGATAGATCGAGAATATAAACATGTGATCAGGTCAAGATTTCAAAAAGATTAGAAGACACGAGTAGAGATCAAGTACGAGTGCTGATGGAGAATCTATTCAGTGAAACCCTCACATATCTTGATTTACAAGACTGCATGGTCCACCACTTAAACCGTATCACGCCCAGAACCAGAATACTGGAGAACGGAGGACAGACAAAGCCAGCTGTATATTGAGGTATAATCTACCTCGATATACGGTCATGGCTGTCTAGATGCATGAGGATTTTTCTACAAGCCAACTCTTCATGGTCATGAACAAGCTAGTGTCAATCTCAAGCAAGTAAGTAAAGGTTACAAGATGTTAGATCATAAGACATACAAAGTAAGGCATCCCAAACATTACATATTCAGATGATCATGAAGCTAGTATACAAAATGTGAAGACTAGCTAGAGTAAGTCATACATGATCAACCCTAGGATTTGTCAATCATGTTACAGCCCGTAGACAGACGGTAAGTAAAGTTGGAACGAGCTAACACTTGCTCGGCGGCTAAACGCCTCAAAAGAATATTTTACAGAGAGTGGGAGAGCAAAATAAGAACCCACTCATTGCCAGGGTTGCGCCTAGTGGTCCACCATCTGGTGGAAGGCTTGAGGATCCTCGAGACCTACTCCAAATCTGGCCATACAAAACCAGCTGGGTTACACCCCAAAAGAGCAAGTTCCACAAGGGAGGCTTCTCTTAAGAAATAAAAACCAGCATATTAGCATATGGAAACATAAATGGTAATAAAATACATGAGTTAGAGAAAACAAGGTGATAAACGATAAGACAACTAATAGATTCCGGTGCCATGTTATAACCCGTAAACCAAATAAGGACCGGAGTGGTAACCCATCACCTGAATAGAGCTTTGTCTTCCACCAATTATCGACAAAAGTAAGCATAAACAAGATATGGTGAAGTAATCACAGACTGGCATCGATTAGACAAGACTAGACTGGACTACATCCATCATGGCCAAGGAAGAGCGGCTTGATACTTTAGGGTTATCACAAGCCTAGTTAATAGCAAGATGCAATGAGATGTTTTCGCAGTCACAAGCCTTGCAGCTATCCAGGTTATCCAGGCGAGGTTCGTGTAAGAGTTATCAAGAATTATTAGGTGGCTTGGAGTGCAACACATGAAAATTGCATAAAACTTGTTTCATGAAGTGCCCCACATGACAGTGGACTGGAAATATGTCCTAAAACGGCAGCCTGCAAGTCCTCAGGTGTGGCCGGGATAACGGGATCGTCTGTAACTGGAAACATCTATCTGTATGAACTACTTGAGCAATCTAGTCATTAACATAGTCAGTTTCAGTATAAATCCCTGACCGAGGGAAATCAGGAATTCATGTCCTAGACATGATGTAAGACGAGACATGTAGTTATACAGGCACAATCAAGAAAATCAACCACAGTGTCAAGACAAGAGTTACTTAGCAAGTCAGGGTAGCTGTCGTAACAGCATTCAAGATTATAACGTCATGCCAGGTTACTTGTTACTTGTCAAGATTACTTGTCGGGAGTGCGCCCGATGGGCCACTATCAAGATTGTACATGCCTTATCAAGTTTTATCATGTCAAGAGTGTTTGTCAAGAGTGTGCCTCGATGGGCCACTATCTAAAATTTATGTCGTGTTCATGTCAACATCAATACAGGCAAGTCATGTGATGCTCAACAAGTAATCGAGTCGGGTCGTCACAAATAGGTCAAGTACAAAGGATAAGCAATTAACATAAAACCAATAATTAAGTGTCAGATCATGCAAGGGGCAAGGGGTACCATGGCCAACAAGTAGCATTAGCCAAGTTGCACCAGGGTAATAGGTTGTGCCAGGTACTAGAAGGTGCCAAGGCTACAGGTTGTGCCCAAATATTAGGTTGCACCTAGGCACTAGGAGGCGCCAAGGCTACAGGTTGCGTCCAAACATTAGGTTGCGCCTATGCACTAGGGGGTGCCAAGGCTACAGGTTGCGCCCAAACAATAGGTTGCGCCTAGGCACTGGGTGCCAGGCACTGGGGTACGCCAGGTCAGGTCAAGTTGCGCCAAGGCAAGTCGGGTCAAGACAGGCTAGGTTGCACCAGAACAAGTCGGGCCAAGTCACGTTGCACCAGGCACTAGACTGTACGAGGCTAGGTTACGGGACTGGGGTGCTCCAGGTCAGGTTGCGCCTGACTGGGGTGCACCATGTCAGGTTACGCCAGGGCGCAAGGGGCGCTGGGCTAGATTGTGCCAGACCTAGCTGCGCGAGGTCGGGTTGCGCTGACTCAGGTTGTGCCGCGCTAAGAAGCGCACATTGGGTCACTGTGCGTCGCACTAAGAAGCGCACGCTGGGTAAGGTTATGCCGCGCTAAGAAGCGCGCGCGGGTCAGGATGCACCTTGCTAAGAAGCGCGCACGGGGCACGTTGCGCCTGGCACTGTTCATCTTCCCCAAAACAGCAATGAAGAATCCATGGAACCCGAAAACTTTAAAATGCCATAACTTGTTCAAAACAAGTCCGAATTGAGACTTCCAAGGGTCTAAACTTCATAGAAAGAGATTTCCTACAGCCTGGGATGACTGGTTTTAGGAAATACCAAGATTTAATAGATCAAAACCAAAAAAAAAGATCAATACTTAGATCTACAAAAATCCATTCATCAAAAATGAAAATGCAAAGCTCTAAAGAGGCTTAGAATCAAGTGGAGAAGAGAATAAAAAAATAAAATGGGAGATCCATCATGAAGCAAGTTGCACTTGCCTAGGGCTTGGGTGTAGGTGGGAGGAGTAAATGAAGAAGATGCAGAAGTATGAATGTTATGGAGGAGAGAGAGTGTAGTTGACTTATATCTTAAGCCCAAACAATCTCAAACCAACCAAGCCAACATGTTGAACCAAACCAAAATAACCAAGTCAAGATTAAACCAAGACTAGGCTAAGCAGGACAAGTCTAACTACGATCCACCTGATAAATGTCAGAAATACGTACGTATAATGAAAACACGATAACGGGAAACGAGAGTGACAACGAAGGCCTTTCAACTCAGAGACAGACAACATTAACACCAGTTGTGCTGTCTCTCTATTCATCCTCGTATGCTATGTGTACATGACGGATGGAGAGTGACCTGAAGAAGCTAGTGATCAAACTAACAAGCGACTGGAGAATCTTAAAATAGCGTTCGCCAAGATCATTGACATGCTTACCATCGTGGTTGTCCAAACTGCGGGGTTGTTCCCCCACTTCAACCGAACGTCTCAGCACACGCTAGTCCGGTTCATAGCAACAACCTTTATTCACTACAAAGGGAGTACCGTTCAGTTGCACCTCCTGCAAATCCTTTAAATGCTGTGGAGGTACTTTGCCGACAGTACTTGACAACCGTACAACAGCCATTTCTCAACATCTGTTCAATCAACAGGATACAATTCTTATTGCACGTCTTGATACCATCTCATACAAAGACGAGTTTCAAAAGATGGGGATATCTCAACCTTATCCTTGAATGGAGGAATGCTAGTTGTCCTTCTAACTACAAGCTATTGACGCTAAATTCGTTTGACAGGATGACTTCTCCTCGCCAAACATGACATACTTCAACACGTAGACACTGCACTAACCAAGAGATGATGCGTTCTTGTCAAAGTTATTTATTAGCACCTTGCAGGGAGTAGATTTTGAATGGTTCTGCAGTCTGCCCGACGGTTGCATTAACTCCTTCAAACTTGGAGAGGCTATTCTACAATAGGTTTTACGAGAGTGGCATGCATGTTAGTATGTCCACCCTCATCGAGACCAAGAGAGGAAGAGTGAGCCCATGGCATGAGACCACATCTCTGCATGCCAGTCATGACATCCATCTGCGAGAAACAGTTGGTCAGAGGATATCCACTACTTCATCGTTCCAGCAAGAAAGAAGGGTGAAGAACTAATCATCTTCGATAGAATAATTGGCAAAAGAAAGTTCGTTCTGGACTTACTACTCCCAATTATAACACGAAAGCTGACTATGATTCAGGTAAAATACAGCTTTATCGATATAGTGGCAGGCTAAGAATATCATCCAGAACATGGGATATGATGTAAAAAGTGACAAGGGACTAAACTACGATAAAGGACGACGATTGCCAATACGTCACTTTGTCCTCCCGGCAAACCCGAGAACTTATCAACGAAACAACATTGGTTTGGGTTATGTACTCCTCCAACAACTCCTGAAGGATCAGACGTTGAAGTTGATCGTTGTTCTCATTCTTCTGATTCCTGTCTCTAGGATTCAGACTCTAGTATTGGAGATATGTTCAAAGCAACTTTATCCGTCAACATGGTATCAGTTGACACCAATTACAGAAGATGTCCAATCAATATACCTCGAATAATAGTCTCAAAAGATGGACACTAGGTGGGAGCTACGTTTGAACAACGTAAACCACCTACTGAAGACAAAGTCGTCCAAGTTACTTTAGGAGATGAATCATCTCCTAAACCATCATTATCAACAAAAGTCTGTCTGACAAAGAACAACAATCTCTTATACTACTTATAAGAGAATATATCGACGTGTTTGCATGGTGCTATAAAGACATGCCAGGTTTAAACCCTAAAGTTGCTATCCACCGCCTAAATATCTCTTCTAAAGCTAAGCCAGTGAAGCAGCAGCAACGACGGTTCCGACCAGATATCATGGAGGCCATCGAATGTGAAGTCAAAAAGCTTATTTCAAGTGGTTTCATTTGCGAAGAATAATACCCTGACTAGGTTGCTAACATTGTTTCGGTCATGAAAAAGAACGGTAAAGTTTGAGTTTGTATTGATTACCGTAATTTGAACTCTGCATGCCAAAAAGATGAGTTACCTCTACCTATCACGATGTAATGATCGACAATACTTGTGGCTTCGAGCGAATGTCCTTAATGAATGGGTTCTCAGGCTACACCAGATCAAGATGTTCCCCGATGATAAGAAAAACACATCTTTTCGGACACCGTTGGGGTATACTGCTATACAGTGATGCCCTTTGGATTAAAAATGCAGGTATAACATACCAGCGAGCCATGAACATAATTTTTTACGATCATTTGCACAAAATAGTGGAATGCTATGTAGATGATATTGTAGTTAAAATTCGTCTCAAGGGAAACCACCTCCGAGATTTGAGAACGGTGTTTGAACTGATGCGTACACACCAACTCAAGATGAATCAAACCAAATCTTTTCTGGGAGTCTTCAGCGGCAAGTTCCTTGGTTTTATTATCACTTTAAAGGGTATCAATCTTGACTCGGAGAAGGTTAAAGCTATCCTCGATATGCATCCTCCAAGAAATCTCAAAGAGCTATGCGAACTTCAAGGAAGGTTAGCCTACATCAGAAGATTTATTTAAATCTTTCTGGAAGGTGTCAACCGTTTACTCAGCTCATAAAGAAAGAAGTATCTTTCGTCTGGACTGAACAATGTCAGCGCGCATTTGATGACATCAAGAAGTATCTCACAAGCCCCTAGTATTGGTGGTTCCGATAGTCGGAAAGCCTTCTTGTTATAGTTCGCGCTATGTGTAACACCCATGTCCCAAAATAAGTAGGAATAGGTACATAGACATGCTAGCTGTATACATATGAAATATACGCCAATATATGGAAAACGTATGAATACATAAGCTGTAAAATACAGTAAACAAAGAGTAATATAATCTCATCCACAAATGTAAGAATAAAAGATATCATATAATCAACTGTAATAAGTCTGTATAATATGTTGGGCAGAGACAAATCCACGACCAACAAGTAAGGGAAAAATATACATGGGAACTAAAATGATTTGGCGGGGTAGCAAAGAAAGACCCAAGACACGTCCTCTCCGAATGAATAGAGAAGATCACGACCTCGACTAGAATACCCGCGGATGATAATAGTAAACACCTGGAGAGATAACCAGGTCCTCAAAGGGACGTAACAAGATATAATATCATGCCATATAAACTGTGATATATAATAGAAAATAAGGGATGCATGCAATAGGGTACCTAACCGTACTATAGTGAATATGCAATAAAGAACAATCCTTCACTTATGGGCACTCGGACTGTATAGTAGTGGCATCGTCCCTTCCTTCGGGAACCAGTCGTCTCCGTCCATAACGTTCGTCGAATGTCAGATGAAATCAGGAAGAAAACGTCCATAACGCTCGATGAACGTCAGAGAAAATCAGTAATAGTAAGGTGAACCTGCGTCTCCAACGGAGCTTCAGGTACAATAGAAATTAATATGTGGCCCATACATCAAGGAACTGTTCTTTCTACCCCATGCCTAGTGGAGTCCCATCCAAGAGTCATATGACCCTCTAGTAACTACCAAGTCCACTAGCATGCAATTCTATTGGCAGTTACTCCTAACCGTCGCACGCCTCATACGTATCGATGGCTGGTCGACTATGCGAGTACGTGTCTATATATGACTCACAATACATGGTAAAATAAGTGTCAAGGCCGTATGAGATATACTAATACCTCATCAATAATGGGTGGTCACTAGGCTAAGTCGATGTAAGAGAGATAAATAAAAGCAAAAAAATGACCGATAGAGTCGCTTGCACCCAAGTATGACTTGGACGTACAGTTTTATAATAACAAATAAGAAGTGCTGAAAATAACAAAAAATAAGAATATGTAAATCACAGAGTAAGGTGGCAAGGTATCTTGCCTGGTGGTGCGAAAGTGGCAAGTACAAGAATCACAATGTCAGAGAGAAAAGTCAAAATCTACGAACAACTCCGGATGCTGAAACAAATATCAAAAATGTTCTCGGTGTAAAAGATATACCTAGAAAACGTATGTCCAAAAGTCAAATTCTGGAATGAGGGCATAATCGTAATTTTGGGTCAAAACGATATCCATCGTTGGATCCGCTTTGCACCGAAATGCGTGCCAATATCTACGATCTCTAAAGTCGTCAAACTATATGTCTACAGATTTGTTTTGATGAGACGAACCCAACGGTATGTCCAATTTTGGATTTCGGTGGGCTCTGCACAAAATCGCCCGTTGAGTGGGATTGTGGGCCCACCAAAATAGCGTCCCAGTCAATCTCCCTAAAATTGAACCAAACTTGACATACAGGTCCAGAAAAGTGATACGGTCCTGTTGGCACAAGTTTCTTCTCAATTCGATGATTGTACACGAAGTTATGGCCAAGTTTGTAAAACGTCGATACGGGGGTATCTCGACGGATACGCACTGATTTCGTCGCACACACGCAACGAAATCGAGTTCCGGCTGTTCCCACACATCGACAACATCCATATGCGCCTTTTGTTGTGTATAATGCGCGACCACGTCGCCCGATTTGTCGGGGCGCAAGCCGTATCGTGGTGTTTTTTTGATTTTCGAAAACAAAATTTATAATTTTTTGTGAAACTTTAACAACGTGTATATTTTTACACACTAGATGAAAAGTGAATCCAGAAGGTGCATTAGAATCTCGGTTATGTTGTCTTTGACTGTCTTTAATTAATCTCTACAAAATCCATTTGTACATAAAGAAAAGTGGCCGACAAGTTGGTATTTTAAAGCAGTTTTAATATTCCAGAAAAATGGTTTTTCTCCAACTTTGCCTTATTTTTTTAGCAAGTTGGATGGACACGTCGAAATCCACCTGCGGGATCTCGAAGAGGGTCATGTGGTCTTTCTACATGAATTTACAGATCTAAAAATGGATTTAAATTGATGGGAAATCGCATGGAAAAGTTAGTTACCTTGGTTTTATTTTCTGTTGATGTTGTTGTCGTTTGTTGCTGCTGTCACGACCCGCACCCACTGTGAGGGTACGAGTACGTAACGACGCGCCCAGCATACGCCGCAGTGTCGGCGGTAGAGCACTGTCCTAGGTTACTATCTAACCAGCAACTCACGCATTATATAATGTACTCATCATGATCAACTCCGAACGGAGGACAAGTATAAGATATTGTAACTCAATCACAGTCTAAGCACGATAAGATAATCACAGAAGAATTAACTAAGAATAGAAAACAACTACTAAAATAAAGACAACTCTTAACAATCTCAAATACTACACAAGTCTCAAATCATACAAAAGTTCGAAATAAAAATAGATGCTAGTGTACTAAACTAAATCTCGATCACTCCTGAGTGTCGGGGCCAAAGGTAGTCATCCCGTCTCCGGGTCCATAATATGTAGGGCATGTGTCATCAGGGCAATCATCTGTAAAATTTCAACAGGTCCAGTCAGGACAGGAACGAGTACAATTCATTAAGAAATCCCAAGTAAATGATAGAGAACTATAAAGCAGTTATAGACAGTTTTATTGATGAACATGGTAGTTTGTATACAGGTGATGGTATAGAGAAACAGTTAAGATACAAGGAAAGTAAGATAAGTAAAACAAGAGAAGAATCATAGCAAAAAGACTGTAAATAGAAACTGGCGGAACTAGAGCAACATAATATAAGTCCAGAATGTAATGTAAACAAGTACAAAACCCAAGTAAATCCAAACAACATGAATCTGATACCAGGTGGTTCCAGTACAATATGAGTCCGGTATAAGGTGAGTCCAGTTGGTGATCAAAGGTTCCAGGGTGAGTCCAACCTATACTCTAACAGTGTGTTTTAAAATGTCAGGATCGACATGTGAACGGCTGTAGGTAATACGGCACACCGCACACTCGGCCAAGTGTGGGATGGGTATCGTTCCAGTATAATTCCAAGGGAGTGGTTCCAGTATTTGGGTATGTTCATATGCCTATTCCAATATTTCCCCGCCCAGCAAGTACAAGTGAATCCATAATCCGACACAAAAATAGGTATAAGTCCAGCCAGTACACGAATGGTTCCAGTAATTGATTCCAGGTGGTTCCAGTAGGCAGTTCCAGTAGGTGGTTCCAGAAATAGAGACCAGACATAAATAAGTGAGTGTCGCATGAAATGGATCCAGCATTATCAAATCATGTTTGAAACAGAGAATCAGATAGAGCTACAACTGAAATATAGTAAACGACAAGTAAATAGAAGAACTATCAGAGAATGTACTCGCCTGCTACTCCGAAAAGAGTAGTGTAATATCAGATGTCTGTACCGGAGTCACAATGTCCTAAACAGAGCAATATGGGTTTAATATGTTTAAAGTAAGGTAAATGAAATCTATAATGCAATCTACATGATTTCTAGGTCAATCTACGTCAAAGTCAACTCTAAGTCAAACCTGGTCAACTGTCTAGGTCAAACTAGGTCCAAGTCAACTTGGTCAACTCTGGGTCAACCCAAGTCAACTACACTTGTCAACTAGGTCAATTGGTCACATCTAGACTCAATGTTGACTTTTGGTCAACTCCAGTCAATCTTGAACTATTGGGTCAAACCTTGGTCAATTCTAGGGTTTTGGATCAACTCTAATCAATCTAGGTCTAGGCCAGTCAACTCAAGTCTAAATACCACTCATAGGTCACTCTAACACTAGGCTAAAAACACATCACTAAGTCAATAGAATTCTATACTAGGCTAACAACTAGGGAAACCTAATACGTTATAGGCTAGAATCCTATAGGTCTAAGTACCAAACCCAAGCCTATAAGCTAAACTAAACTCAAGCTAGCACCAAGCCTACTACTACTCTACCTATAGCCTAAACCAAGCCACAAGCCTAAGCCAATATACTCAAAACCTAACATCACATATAGTATATCTCATATATATACATAATATATATAAACTCACATATATCTGGCATACATTACATAGATGCATACATTCATTCATTATCTACCTTGCATACACATGCATAATTCACATATAGATATAGAGGTGATATGGCATGTGTATGGGGGTGTAGATAAGTGTGTGACATGAATTTTCAGTTTTTTGTGTGTGTGTGATGACAGAAAAGTGTAGTGATCTTAAGAAAATGAATATGAAGATTAGTATACATTTTTCCTTACAATTTCTGATACATGTATGTATCAGACTTGTACAGTGTCAAGTTTGGGTCTACTCATGTGGGATGGACATATAGGTGTATACATCCTAGATACATGCATGCATCAATGTTGTAGGCTAAATAGGAGATGCACTGATTGTGAAGTGAACAAGAAATGTGTCGAACATGGTTGAGTGTGTGAGGATGTGAAGAGTGCATGATGTGAGTGAACTAAGTGTCAAGTGAAGGGTGCATACAAATCAGGGCAAGAAATCCCAGGTTCTCAAGTTTAGAGTATACCACAATCCCCAAATTGACAGAACTGGGAGTGATGTGAATTTTTAGGAATTATTTCCAGGAAACTGAAAACAGGGACTTAGCTATCAGTCCCTACCCAATCACCAAATTGAAATCCCCATCTTGATGACATCAACCAAGGAATCCATCTAACAGTGAACTAATCACAAGTGTTCATGAATTTTAACATAGGAAATACTCGAAATTAGTTTTATTGAAGGAAATAAAATGACAGTAAATAAATACTAAACTAACAGTCTAACAGTGATTTTCATATAGTAGTTCATCAATCCAACTCAACCTATCTCAGGTTTAACCCATTAACAGTGAATCAGTAACCATCAAATCAGTGAATCGAAAACCCAAATTAATCTCAGGTTTCATATCTCAGTTAACACATTCTATATTAGAAACTCTGTTTAAAAACATCCAGTTAAACCTCTAATCAGTGAATCAACATGTTCAACCCAAACCTATCTCAGTTAATTTCTAATCAACAAAATAACTAATATTCAACCAAACCAACCCAGGTTCTCAGGTTTCAAAATCCTGAACTCTCATCTCAAGATTTACAATAACAAGTATCAATCCATGCCATGCCATATCGAAATCCCATTTCAGCAAATTGAATCCAAAATCTCACTGAAATTCTCACCAGCAGTAGCAATTACACATGTAGGATCATAATTGGCAATTTAACATCATTTAAAATCTGTTTTAAAAACACTTAAGTTCAGAATTTGAAAACAAGGATTGCACGTATCAGTGAGAAATGGAGAAATGAAATCGACACCCAAAAATGTTAATCCCACAAATTTAGGGTTGGTAATCCTTGCCACACACGTGCTCGTGTCCCAGGAGTCTACTCGTGTCTAACATTTGGATACGAGGTGTCCAATCATTTAAAAACATACACAGACACGTGCGCATAGTACAGTATCGTTCGTGGGACAAGGTGTCATAAACGCGATACAGGGCACGACACGACTCGTGATCGTGCCCACGTGTTTGCACCATATAGGGCTACGTGTCCATGGCCCTACAACGTGTCCTAGCACGTGTTTTGTCATCTTTAGTGGCATGTCAGTGGCAAATTCCACGCGTGCAAAGCGCGCGCGCGCCAGTACGGCCAGAGCGAGGAGGAGAAATCCTGCACACTGTACCATAGGCTCCAATTTTGGGAGAGCCATGTCAGTCAGTGCCCTAACTTTCTAAAAATTTGGCGTGTCCTAGTGTCCTGTACAAGAAGAAACCAGCCCGTGATGCAGGACACAGTATATGGTTCAGTCCCACGTTCGTGCCCGTGTGGACACGACACAACACCAAATTAGAAATAATAACACAAATCATTAAACAAGCCCTAGATCTAGGATTCATTCAAAAACATTTCAAAAATCAGAACAATGTTGGTTGAGCATACATCAAACACCTAGCCTATCAAATCTAGATACGTGTCCGATACGGACCGAAACTG